>CM045498.1:58057432-58322432 GCA_024704745.1 Rosa lucieae
AGTAACTTTGGCTTTTTGCCGAGTCAGTGTTGTTTCAGCAATGACTGGCCAGGTTTGGTTTTGGTTTCCTCAAGGAGATTCGGGGCGGTATTGGATGGTTTGCGGTTTTTCAGTGCGCAAAAGTCCACTTCCATGCAACATGTAGATTTGAGTGAAATTCCTTTTTGTTATATTAGAGGGGATTAACCATTGATCTAGTCTAATTTTAACCCAATTTGTCATTTTTATTACAACTTAGACCAACTCCAATAACAAATTATGAGTAAATTAATCGCAATAAGTGAGTAAATGAAATTTGGATGCTACACAACATGTGTCTGCTGTATTAATTTGGGAGAATATCACAAATGATCACTCAACTTTTACTTATTCGACACTTTGGTCACTCACCTTTTAAATATATCACTTTGGTCACTCAACTTTAACTTTGTTATTCACTTTAGTCACTTCGTTAATTTTTTTCATTAAGAAAAAATTATTTGCCACGATATTAATGATATTTTCGTCCAACCAATTGTGCAAAATTGAGAAAACTGTATTAGAATGATTAGAAGAAGTGACAAAAGTGATTGACAGAGTAATAGTTGAGTGACCAAAGTGATATATTTGAAAATTGAGTGACTAAAGTCGAATGAGTCATAGTTGAGTGGCCATTTGTGAAATTCTCTCATACTAATTTACTAATTGTTAATAGTAAAAAAAAAAAAAGGCTCTCAGGCTCTCACCCTCGCTGCAGGGGGTTAAGATTGCATGCAAACTCTAGCCACCATGGCCTGGGACTCTACCACCGGTACATGGTGCCGACACTAAGCAGACAATCTTCATTTACCTGCCTTGGCGCAATAATCTAACGCCTCTTTACACCAAAGGAATCCTCGGCTTTCCCCTTCAATACATCTCACCAGGCTGAACTTGAAGTGGCTGATGGTGTCACTGCAGCCAGCCTCTCAAGGTGGCAATCAAAGGTGGAATTAGGTCGGATGTGACCAAGGCGAGGGCCCTTAAAGGCTCCTGACAATCTCAGAGCAGTGGAGAACGGGCGGATCTGGATTGTATTTGATACGGGTTGGAAGCATGGAGGCAATCCAATCTGCGAGTGTGGGAGATGTAGTGCACCGAATTACAAGTGTGGCGGCGATGTTAGTTGAATGTTGAGTTTCTAATGGCTACTAGTGGCAAGAATAAAGGAGGAGATTGATGGAAAGATGGCGCTGATGATAGTAGCGGTGACAAATGTCGAGAATGGAGTGCCCTTTTCTATTTGAGTCTACAAATCAATTTGGGGTCCCAATTCAGTTTCAGTTTCCAAACCATTTTGGGTAATCAGACCAATTTGGGTGCCCAAAGTAATCTGGACGCCTAATCATATGAGAACTTGGAAGTGGGTTCAAATTCGGGCTCTATGCTGGACTAGGTTGATGGGCTAGTACTCTATCAGGTTTCGCTTATGGGTTCCGAGTGGAAAGGTGGTCTAGTTCCTCATTGGAAAGTTACGTTATGTTTTGTACTTTGCCTATTTACTATGCTTTACGTTCATATTGTTATAGGCTTGCTTAGAATAAGTGAGCATCAAATATTGAATGAATAGATCTATTTCTATGTACCATTGTAGTATCACCACAACTTCTTATATGTCTATACTGATGGCAGCAGAATGGTATGTAATTGTCATTTTGGCTTGAGGTTAGGACTAGTTCCTTTTGGTTTTGATAACGCTCTAAAAGGTATTCTGGATGTGTTAGATATGATTGTAATCATTTTCATTGAGCTTATTCTATATGGTTATTTTGGTTCAAAAGAAAAATAGTGTAAAAAATAAAATTTCAGAAATAATTGTGCTTCTTCGTGTTTTTTAAATAGGTATAAATATACAAGCTCCCGCTATTTTTGATATTCATGATCTTTCTATACCTGTTTCAATCTCGGAAGATGGAGGTACTCAAAGGGATGTCGTTGTCTCAGGTAAGTTGCATATATAAGTGTTATATACTCTAATTTGTTAGTTGTTTGTTATTCAAATTTGCTACTCAATTGTCAAGAGAGACTCCAATTCTGTTGTTAGGTTTAAAAATTTATTAGTGTCACTATGCGTGCGAAATGTCGCCCTCGCTCGGGCAAAATGTCCGTGCCCTTTCTTTGTCTCAATGAATTGTTTTAATCTCTGACATGCTAAATATTGTTAGAGAAATAAATATTCAAATACAAATGGGAGAAAATTTATATAACTGATTAAAAATATAAAAAATGGACAAGTGAATGTGAGACATTGAGATTATAAATATACTTATATCATCTCTAAACTGTTGTGAATTATATCATGAAAAATGAGCCAACTCATCTACTTCCTTGCCTTTCACATCTCTTTCTCCTCTAGAAGAAAGAAATGGAAGAGTGATAATTTGATCATGACATTTTGAAGAGTACCCATTAGTTATCTTAATCCTAATATGGCAATTTAGTCTCAGAAAAAGTTTATTAAACTTCTCTGTTTATTTTGTTTACATATATTATTTCATAGCATATATATGTATAACAGTTTTTAAAGAATTTTGACCAACATATTGGAAATTTGCAATGCAGCTGTGAGTTTACATAAAAGGCTCGTTAAAAGCCTCCTTGATGTTTTGGGTATGCTACATGCCTACACTCACATTGTTTATCTTTTTATCTACATTTAAATTATGCTTGTTAGTAAGTTAACATTGTTTTCAATGTCAACCTAGGAATCAATCGCATATATGAAATGAAATTGATCCATGTTCAGATGTTTGAATTTATACGTTGCATGGGTGAAGCCACAAGAAATAGGGATGATCTTACACTTGTGCAACTTAATTTGATGAAGAAATCAATCTTCGAAGCTATAGAACGAGGGGATCTTGAGTTTATCACTCGTATTTGTAAAGCAAACGCAGAACTTGTGAACATCTTGGATGAAAAAGGAAGAAGCATATTTCATTTCGCCATTGAATGTCGTCAAGAAGAAATTTATTCTCTTATCTACGGTCTTGGGGAAGAAAAGAGAAATCTATATGGAATTAACACAGCGTGCTTTAAAAATAGTATGCTACATGCTGCAGGGAATTTATCTCCCTTTTCACAGTCTAATCATATTCAAGGTGCAAGTTTGCAAATGCAAAGAGAATTGCAATGGTTTAAGGTTAGAATTTCTATATATAACTATATTTATAGGTACTTATATATGCATTTAATAAACGTGTGTGTGTGTAAAGCCCTACTCATCTAAGGGAAAGTTTTTAAAAGGACTGTGAGAGACAAGTGAATCTGACAACTGAACAAATGCACAGTTTTAAGTTATTACAATTTCATGTTTTAAATTTAACACATATGGTTGAGATGCATTTGTCCCTCACAATCTCTTAAAACTGTCTCTTAGGTGAACAAGATTGTGTGTGTGTGTGTGTGTGTGTGTGTATATATATTCTCCTTCAAAAGATTGAGTTTCCTGATCATCCCGAACAATTAACAATATAACTTATTTAGGTTTCTTTTGAACAATTGGCCTTGCAAAAAAAACTAATTGGAGATTGTGTACTTATAAATACTGTCCGTCATATGAACCTGAAATCATGAATAAAGTAATTAATCAAATTGATTCTGACTAAGCTATATACAAAATTAGCCATTTGACTAATTACTTTAAAATTAGACATGAGTTTATTTCAACATTGATTTTCTAATTTTAGATATTCCAACATTTATTTTCTTTTTTGATGGAAATAGGTAAGCCCTTTCATTAATATTCAACAAGCAGTATAAAAACGAAACACCTCTATGAGGTCGACAAAAAGTATCGTTCCTTAGAACCTCATAAACCCTATTCTAGAAGAATAAAATCCCAGAAATCCTGAGTAAACCCACTTTTTAGTAAATTCACGCACCATTATTCTAACAAAAACTAAGAAACCTCGAAGCTTACATTAAAAAGATTCCAACTAAGCCACTAGTTTTTGCGACCCAAAAAGAAATTAAACAATGGTATGGGCCATAGAGACCTTATTCATAGAAGGAATAGAAAGTGAGAAATCACCCTTCACCCCCATTCCAAAGATGGACCAGGCCTTGAAAAGGCTTAAGACCCAGCCTACCCACTTCCAGCCATGGGACAAAGCCCATCCTGTCAACCCTAACCCGGAAAGCCCAAAGCAAGGATCCCAGAAGCAGTCTACCCAGCAAGGAGACAAGGCAGCCCACTCTGGTCGTACGCCGCCGTCAACCTCCATCACCGTAGATCTCTGGTTTTCCACCCCAGAACCTTCGTCAGCATCCCTTTCAAGTACAACCCATGCCCAGCCTCGAAAACCTACATGCCTAGTCGACGGAGCCTCAGCACTATCCGCCATCAATCTTAGCTCCAAAGTCGCCTCAACAGCCCAAAATCGAGTCTTACTGACAGACCAACCCCGACGACCTCCGTCGGTTCCACAATCAATTCCATTAGCCACCAAACTGTCTCCCAAATAAGACGACGCTAGAGTCAGCCAATATCCTACCTCCATCACAATCCTTGTACCGCAAAGAAAACCACATGGAAAAGTAAGATGGGTAAGACGGAGATCACCCCCACCACCGCCGCCCACGAACCAGCCAGACAAAAGAAGGGATGATATACCTGCCATCGTAGTCGAAGATCACCGTTGTCGGTCAGATTGAAAATTTTGTCGAAGGCCATCGCTGTCGAGTAAACCCTAGCAGAGCTAGGTCAATAAAGCTACAGATACAGGGTGTTTTATATAGTACATAGAAATATTAAAATTTTGAAGTTAGGACATTTTCCTACATTTATTTTCTAATTCTATTTGATTTTGATAATAGGATTTTGACATAAATTAAGAAAAATAATATCACTCAGTGCATGATGAGTTTGGAAGCAAGTTAGTTTTGAACAAATCTCAGTCTAAGGTAAAAAAACCCTGGGAGAGTTTTTCTCTCAATCTAGTCTTCAATGACGCCCTAGCCTCCTTCTATCGCTCTCTTCTCGACTTCTCTCCATCCAATGGCTTCCCGATCCATTGATGCTATCACAGCAAGTTTCGTTGCTTCCTTTGCCATCACTGAAGGAGGCAGCGCTCCTAACCTAGGAAAGGTTGGTGGTGGCCTAGTTCACAGGTCCTCCCAACCTTTCCTGATTGGAAAACCTCTAACCCGCAAGCCGGTTGATCCTAAGGCAGAATTTAGGGTTCAAGAATGGGCTTGAGATTTATTCTTGTTCTTCTTTGAATCAGTGCGTGATCGCAACAAGCTACTCCGAGGTGGGGGTTGGTTTTTTAATGGAGCCTTTGTTTGCTTTGAAAAGTATGACGACGTCAAACCTCTTCATGAAGATCCTGCAGCTATTGGTACTGTTTCTAGCCCTACAAACAAGGGCAAAGGAAAGTTTTAAACTTTCCTGGTCTTCTTGCCTAATACTAGAAGTATGGTCTTCTACTACTTTCATCTTAGTTTCTCTAGTTGTACATCAATTGAGGTCTCTAGGCGACTAAGTTACTATTCAAAGGGAGGTCAATAGTTAGGATTTTGTTTTTTTGTTATTAAGCTCAATAAGTGAGTATATGTGTTAACAGTAAGGGTCACTTGTCTTTTGCTTGGCAGCTTGTGCCATTTATGATTTTGGTATGAGACAGCATCTGATGTACATACCTTCTGGCCATGGATAAGTAATGAAATTATTTATTCCTAAAAAAAAAAAGATAATAGGATTTTGACATAGCATAGGATCGGTAAAGAAAAGTATTATAATACACGATGCTATGCTATGTCAAAGTCCCTTTATCAAAATCAAATAAAATTAGAAAATAAATGTTGGCATAAACTCTTGTCTCATGGTCAAATTGGACATCCTAAATTATTGATTAGAAATTTAACATCCTTTTAGAATTATTTTTATGTATCAATCTTTTCCTCCCTTTTTTTTTTTTTTTTTATCAAATAAAGAACTCATATACAATAACTAGTCTATTCTGAGTCAAACTCACGACCTCAGGTCTCACGTATAATTTAAAGGGGAGATTTATGCCACTATACCAAATGGTACTGGGCTTTTCCTCATTTTTTGTTGGGAAAAATTTCTAAATTTAGTTTTATACTTTTATGATAATTATTTAATAGTGTTTTATTTTATTTTATTTCATATTGTCAATGTATTGGTGTTTATTATGATTGTAACTATTAAAAAAAATACTGTTAATTGGATGAAGTCTTCTTTGTTTTCTTT
Organism: Rosa lucieae; assembly: GCA_024704745.1. Taxonomy (NCBI): domain Eukaryota; kingdom Viridiplantae; phylum Streptophyta; class Magnoliopsida; order Rosales; family Rosaceae; genus Rosa; species Rosa lucieae. The sequence goes on from CM045498.1 coordinate 58,063,668, forward strand.
AATCTTTCAGTAAACAGTTAATTGAATTATGAATCAAAAAATTAATGGCCAATGTTGATATATACACTTAGGTTAAGAAACCTGGAAGGCTAGAACTAGTATTTCAAGCTGCGTTTAGGTTAAGAAACCAGGAGGTGCATCCAATTTCCTATCATTAACACAATTTCCTGAGAAAGCACAGGGTGGCTAGGGTTCTTTTGGTAAGCTTGGAGGGCTGTTGGCCTTGTCGATGAGCGGTGAGTGCGGCCGGGCGGAGAAGTTTTGATAAGGTCATTTTTCGGTCCTTGCTACGGTGGCGTGGCTTGGACCCTATCGAGATTGCAAGTTGTGTTGGTGATGCTGCATCTTAAGATAGTTTGGAGGCCTTGTCGAGGGAAAACTAGTGGTACTGGCGCTCTTTTCCCTTTGATCGGTGGCAATTGGTAGGATGGAGTTGAGGTGGGGTTTCGACGGGCTCTATTCTGATCGGAGTTTTCCGATCTAGTATGGGTGCTTCAGAACCATGTGGTGAAGGGGTGTTTGGGTGAGGTGGCGCTTCTTGTCGGTATGCTGGCGATGATGGCAGGGTGGTGGGTCGTCCAGTGTCCACTAGTGGTGGTAGCTAGTGTCTCAAAAATGTGATGAAGGAGTGGTGGCTGCTTTAGTTTGGAGGTTTGGCTAGGGTTTGAGCATTCTTGGGTCCGGGCTTTGCTCTGGGCTCGAACTTTATTATGTTTTGTAATTTTAATTTGTCTAATAATACTCCACATTTTTCTGAGGGGTGTAGTGGGCCTTGGCCCTGTATACCTTGTTCTTTTAGATGTTACAATGTTTAGTCCAATGGCCAGTATTAATGCACACCAAAAAGGCCTTTAGGCGAGTGTACTGGTTTTTTTGGTTGCATTTTGTAGCTTCATTGTGATCAAGGCGTAGTAGTCTACACTAGTAGTCATTTTTAAATATGCAGTCAGCCAACTACTTGATCAGGGAATGTAATGGGTGATCTTCGGATCCTCTAGATTGACCTTGCATGGGTCGTATGATCTTTTGATCACATGACGGTTCCATACCTAAAAAAAAATAACAATCATTACAAATTAATATTGAGCTCGCTTCATGCAAGCTTATCTAAGGAAAAACTACTTTGCTCTCCAAGGACAAATCAATAACTATACCTCTCCTATCTAAGTTCCCAGTTGTGGCAGAAGAAGAAACATCATAGCTAGCTTATAGAAGCAATTTTTGCAAAAAAATTGACTTGAATTACTTGAAGAAAATAAATTATATTTAGCAAGTTTCTTTCCCTTAAGAAAGCTCGTAACATGAACAAGGGTCGCAAATCTTTGAAGCAAGTCAGCCTTAGCCTTCAATGGCACCACTATTATGTCTAACACCCAATGTGGTCCAGAATCTTCAATATCAAGTCTTAACCTCCTTTAATTGTAATCCCAAGTAAGGCAAACCAAAAAGAGTCACAAATCCACAAACAACCTAACAACCAAAGAGTTTTTCAAACCTAAACCTAACTATGATCTCAACATCATCTTCAACCCAAAATTTCATTTCAAGAGCAAAGGCTAAGAGACTCGATTTCGATCTATATCCAAATAGTACCTTTACGAAAAGATGGCATTTCTGAATCCCTCATGTTACTAAACGTGTTTCTTATCAGCCTAAAATTCATATAAGATCGAAATGTTAGTGGGATCCCTTGAAGAATGATCTAGTATGAGTGGAGCTTGAGAAACATTCATTTGATGTTCTAGACTCCATCATATTCAGTAAGACCGACCAGAGCCTAATTGAAGGCAAATGATCCATCCATCCACACTCGAGTTCGATATGTCGAGTCTGAGAAGAAGAACTAAACATAGTTAACTTCTACCTCCTACGTGTTGAAATCCCCATTAATTTTCCAACCATGTTATATGTTCTTCTTTTACTACATTGTATCTCTCTTATCACAAAGAAAATTCCAATTACTCTCAAATCGATCAAGCAAACATTTCACCAACCACAAACAGGAAAGTGGATTTCAAAATAATTGGTTTGGAGTCTTCACTCTAGACCACCTTCCCAAGAATACCAAGAAGACCTTCAATAAATGAGTAGTAACCCACAAGAAAAGGAGAAAACAAGTGTACCTTTGCTATTCTAGTTTGATTAACACAAATCATCATGATCTATGATACCAACTGAGCTTGATTAAAAATATGATACTGCATGGAGATAGACTGATATTTATGCCTTTGCATCAAGAAACCAGAGGCATAGAACATGGCGATTGATTCAAGACCTTGCTGCTGAGGGTTGCTCTCTTCCATGGTTTATCGCTGGAGATTTTAATGAAGTGATGTGTAGAGCAAATAAATCTAGATGGCCTCCAGAGCAAGTGCTGTAATGGCTCAGTTTGATAATACTATGACCTCTTGTGACTTGATCGACATGAAGTATTCAGGTAGCTAGCAAATATACTTGGGTAAACAAACACACTAAAGAAAGGTTGATTGTGGTTTTTGTACACTGCAGTGGAGACATAGGTTTCCTTATTCTAGGGTTATGACTCTAGAACCTTCTGAGTCTGATCATTTCCCTATTCTAGTTGAAGTGTGTGAGGGCCAGTTTGTGTTTTGGATTTCCAGTAGCAATAGCCCTCTTGATAGAGTGAAGACCAGCCCAATTAAAATCGATCAAAGGCGTGACCCATGAACGATTTTGTTGTAACTAGCTGGATGGTAACAGCAGTAATTGGAATTGGTTTCAGAATATGGAGCTTATAAATGGATATGGTGTGGGAGCTAGATGCGTGTGAGTTTGGTGAGGATGAAATTCCAGCAGTGGCATGGTTTTGGGTTTGGGATAAGGCTATTTGGGTATTGATGGCAAGGTTTATTAGAGATAAAGCTTGATCTCTTGCTTGAAGTTTTTGAGTCATTCTAGCTGGATTTCCAAAGGCAATGTACCTGCTTTTTATAATGGAGGTAGGCGGGAAGATCAATGATAAGAACTGAAGGTTTTGAAGGAGTATTCTCAATTTTGGTGGGATAATTCTAAAACTTTCTAGTTTTGTTTTCTCTATGAAACCAAAAGAGTGGAAGCTCATTCAGGATATGAGAGTGGAGGTCAGTGGTATAGGTATTGGACGGTGATAATCCCAAATTCTACGCTGCTATGATCTTTAGGGGATTCTAATCCCCTAATTTCTGTTATTGTAATTCATGATCACAAAGTCTTAGGGTTATTGGAAATTGAAGTAGGATTACTGAGGATATGAATTGGAAAGTTTCTCCATAGATTCTAGGTTCTTACCAAAAATTGTAAAACACCAATCCCAGCAGCAGTTCTTGTTAAAACGATGTTTCTGGTTTGGGGGAGAAAATGGGTTTTGGGCTAGAGACTAGTTTAATGCACATTGGGTGAGGGAATGACTTTGGTGGGCTATAAGTTTTGTTGGGCCTGCTTTCATCTCTCCACTAGCCCATTTTAATATTTTGGTCCCTCAAGCATGAATTTTGGTCTCCAAGTCCAAAATGTCGATGGGCCTTATCTTAGCAATGGGCCTCACATAATCCGTTACCAGCACACCACATCCCTCCATATAAGCCCCAAGTGTATAAACGTAGCTTGGGTCTACGTGTATTGCATGGTAATTTGGGGTGACGAATTCTTGAAGATGCATGTTAATTGCTTGAGTATTTGGGCTTGCACTATTTCTAGTTAACTAGACCTTTTTTTGGGCTACAATGAGCTTGCTTGAAGGCCCAACAAGATTGTCGGTTTAATGAGTCGTCTCTTCGTGTGTCGCTTATAAAATTGACTTGTGGAATTTTGGGTGTCAACAAAGTGAATGCCACTAGAATGAACAAAAGGAGACCGAAACAACGTTTTAGGTTTGAAGAGATGTGGTATACACATGCTGAGCATAAGAATATCATTCAAGTAGGTTAGTCTGTAATGCCTTCAAGTAACCCTTTAACACAGGTTGTTGAAAGAATCAATAATACAGGCACTCACTTATTACAATGGCACAATGTGGAACTTTCAGAAAAGCATAATGACATGAGAGTTTTGCAGGAAAAAATGAATGACATCAGGACAACCCTTTTCACCTTTAGAATATAAAGAGCAAAGACAGTTGCACATTTAATACTGTACTTTGCTTACTCAATAGGAAACTTATTGGAGGTAGAGATCAAAGGCTCTTTAGTTGAAAGAAGGGAATAGAAACATTGCTTTTTTTCATAGAAAGGCATCTACCAGGAAAAGCAAAAACATTATCAATGGCTTAAATGATTCAGTTGATGAATGGAAGACTGAACCAGAAGACCTTAGAGCAATTTTGCATGAATACTTTACCCAAGTGTTTCAAGTTGGTCTTGTAAATGGTGATGTTATCGAACAAGTGCTTGTTGCAGTGCCCACTAAGGTAATATAAGAGATGAATGCAACCTTATTGTCACCTTACACTGATGCTGAGAATAAAAGGCTTTGTTTCGAATGCATTTCTCAGAGAGTCTTGGACTGGATGGTATATCACCCTTCTTTTTTCAAAAATATTGGGATATTATTGGTATTGAAGTTTGTTTGGAAGTTAGACACATTATTGGAACTGGCAATATAGAGCAAAATACTAATCTTACATACTTGACTTAATCCCTGAAGTTGAGAATGTAAAAGAGGCTCAACAGCTAAGGCTATATGCTTTGTGTAATGTGCTTTTCAGAATCAGTTCAAAAGTGTTAGCCAATGGACTCAAGTGCATTCTATATGAAATTATCTAATCACTTCAAAGTGCCTACGTTCTTGGTACGCTCATTTCAAATAATACTCTTGTAGCAATTGAAGTTGCACATATTATGCACAAGCTTAGAAACCAAGAAGAAGGTTTTTTTTTTTCGTCTCTAAAGCTAGATATTAGTAAAGCCTATGATAGGTTGGAATGGAGTTTTGTGGAGGTTATGTTGATTAAACTTGTTTTCTCACACAGATGGGTTTAAGTTGTTATGTAGTGTATCACTTCTGTGAAATATGCAATTTTGATAAATGGTTAGATTACTGATTGCATCACCCTATTTAGAGGTATAAGACAAGGTGACCATTTATCACCTTATTTATTTATTCTGTGTGCAGAGGGTTTATCCTCTTTGATTACTCAAGTTGTTGATACAAATCAATTGATGGGTTTAAAAATGTGCCCTGAAGCTCCCATTTTGCATCACATTTTCTTTGCTAACAGCAACTTCCTCTTTGGAGCTTCCATTGAAGAGGAGTGTTGGTTATATAGAGCTATTCTCAATCTGTATGAGCAAGCTTCTAGGCCAGAAGGTGAATTTTTAGAAAAGTAGTGTTGTCTTCAGCATGAATGTTGCTTAGGAGATGCAGGAGACATTGGCTAGTGTATTTGAGGTCAAGCTGGAAACTGATCATGACAAATTGGGACTTCCTCTTAAAGTTGGAAGATCAAAAACATAAAAGTTTGCCTATATTCAAGAGAAAATGACAAAGAGTTTTTTGGGTTGAAAATCCAAAATACTAAGTGTTGTTGGCAAGGAACTACTCATTAAGGCAGTACCGCAAACTATGTCTATCTATGCCATGAATTGCTACTTTTTGCCTAAATCCCTTTGTGGTGACACAATTTTTTTGGGGTAATACAGACAATAAGAAAAGGATCCATTAGGGGTCATGGGATAGGTTATGTTTAACCAAATAAGGAGGCATTAGTTTCAAGAATTTGCATGCTTATAATCTTGCAATGTTGGCAAAGCAAGGTTGAAGATTTGTAACACAGCCTCTTTCTTTAGCATCACAAGTATTCAAAGCAAGGTACTACCCTCAATGTTCTTCTTGGGATGCTATATTGGTGATTTACCTTCTTTTTCATGGGCAGCATTCACAGTGCAAGGTCTGTATTATTTGCTAGGGTGCATTAAAGGGTTGGAAATGGTACTAGTATCAATATATGGAGAGATAATTGGATCCCTGACATTTCAAGGTACATGATCTCTCAGCCTGTTAATTGTGAATTTCAAATAGTTAGAGCTCATCTATAAAGACGCAAACTCTAGGTTCACTCCAGAACTGCATCATCTTTTCCAGCCTAATATTGTGGAAAGGATTAAATGCATTCACATTAGTAGGCACCAATTAGCTGATCAATTCACTTGGAGGTTAGAGAGTAAGGGTTTCTTCTTTGTCAAGACTGCCTATTGGATAGCTAGAGACAAGGTACTAGGTGATGCTTTGGCCTCATCTTCTAATGGTGATCCATTTAAAAATCTTCAAAAAGTTTTATGGAAAGTAAATGTTCTAGAAAAGGTAAAGATCAGTGTATGGAGAGCATGTAACAATCTGCTACCAACTAAAGCAAGATTACTCACTAACGGTTCCTAGGGTGATACTAAGTGTTTGTTCAGTCAGCATTTCTTTGAAGATATTAATCACGTGTTCTGCAGGTGTCACATTACAGCCACCATACATGCAGCACTAACTTTTAATACTCAGGTACATATTTCACTTGTCTTTCAATTCAAAGAAAGGATGCTTGTGAAAGCTTGCACTTTGCAATCTAATATCTTTCAAAAACTACTTATGGTGATTTGGGCTATCTAGAAAAAATAGAAATACCATGTTATGGTCATAAACTTCACTCTCTTTCTCTGTGTTGTTGTTTTCTCATAACGATCTGGGTAAATTTCTTCCCATGAAATCCTTACACTAAAAATTACAATTCAAACAACAACATTTGAAATCAGTAAATTCAAAATCCTACAGATTTTGAGTCTGAAAATTTTAAATCTAAATCCAAATTCAAATTCAGTATCCAAATGGGGCCTTGAGGTTTTTTGATTTGTTTGCATTGTTTTGATCGAAATTATAGTTTGGATTCAATCAAAGTCACTCGATGTAGGTGATGGACTGATGGGTGATGATTGGAGACTGATTGGCCATCGGTCATGTCCGAGGTCAGTTGTGAAGGTCGAGCGGTGGTCAGTGGTTAAAGGTGTGGGTTGAGTTATGTGAGGGGCTAGAGAAACTGATGATTAAAGGGTGGTGGTGCTGCTTGCATGCTACACTGTGCAAGCAAGTGAGAGAGAGAGAGAGAGAGAGAGAGAGAGAGATTGTGCCCAGAGTAAGAGAGATAGAGTGCTGGGTGCCCACAGTAAGAGAAGAGAGAGGGTTGAGTGCTCAGAGTAAAAAATTTGAAGAGACCAAATTACCCTTTAAATTATGATACCTATCACTACAACTAACGGCGTCATTGATGTCGTGTATGTTTGCTGGGTCAGGCTTGGAATCTGATGTATCAAAGTTTATGTTTTGGAACTTGATGTACTAAAATTCATAGTGGTTCATAGTTCAAGTCCACTTACTATCTTAAGTGGAGTATCTATCTCTAATAGAACTAAGATTATAAGAGAAATGACTCACGTTACTACAATGGAAGCAATTATATTATTGCATTTATTTATAAACGTGTGTATGATATGCAGGTATGTATCGTAGACTTTTCAAAATAATTTATAACATCACACAATTAATCGATTAAAACTCATAACGTTCTTTGAATTTTCATTCCTTAGAACAAGGCAAATTAAAGTATTGTAAAAAGAAATCAATGTACACTCAAATCCCCATTAAGTACCCGAATGCACAAAGCTCTAACCTCTATACCAGTCTCCGACTAGACTATGTGATAAAACAAGGCATATATAATACCAAATACTTTTCTTCTTTTAAAAATGTACAAAGAATATGTAGTTTACAAAAGATGCTGAAAAACCTTGGGCCAACGAGGTATGATTGATCTCATGTGGTAATCAGCACTGGACTCAGATGTTAGTTGGGTTTTTGCAAGCCACAAGTGGCTAATATTGTTCCTGGACTAGTGGGCTACCTCCTCCCATCCAAATACCCTCATAAAAAAAATATTGATAATAAGATGGTGACCTCTTAAAGCATACATGTTGAAGGGTTGTAAGCTCGAAGAATTAATAAGTTACTTCGTGCGCAAACTACTTAACTTTTTTATTCAAAATGAAATGCAGGAGGTCGAGAGTATTGTTCCTCTAGCAGCACATGAGACTCGAAATACTTCAGATGATTTGACAGCTCGTGAACTATTTCATAAGAATCATGAGAAATTGATGGTGGAGGCAGAAATATCAATGAAAGGGACAGCAACTTCTTGTACAGTTGTAGGTGCTTTGATTGTTACCATCATGTTTGCCGCAGCATTCACAATTCCTGGTGGAAATAATGGTACATCAGGCTTTCCCATGTTCATAAACGAAAACTTGTTTTTGGTGTTTATAGCTTCAGATACTATATCCCTCATTTTTTCCACAACTTCAGTTATTATATTTTTGGGAATCCTCACATCACGTTATGCTGAAGAGGATTTCCTCCAAAACTTACCCACAAAGATGATGATAGGTCTTTTAACCCTTTTCATCGCTATTGCCACCATGATGATCGCATTTTCTTGTGGCCTTGTCATTATGCTTCATGGAAAATATTCATGGGTTCCTATTCCAGGCATCTTGGTTGCTAGTATCCCAGTGACCTCATTTGTGTGGATGTTGTTTCCCCTCCTTGTGCAGACTTTCATTTCTACTTATGGACCGGGAATATTCAACAGGAAAGTCAAACAATGGTATTGAATTCTGATGTTATTCGTGGTGTATATCTCTGGATTTACAGCTCAATCAGATAATACATCCAAAGTCAGTTTTTATTCAAGTTGTATTTAATTAGTTTTGGATTTCATTGTTGGCAGTAAGGTATTATATTATTCAACATGCTTTTTCACCCAATTGTTCTCCTTGCTTTGTAGTTCACTCTGTTACAAATTATTATTGAACAACAGGAACAAATTTATTTGGGCTAAATACTATTTAGTACCTTGTGGTATGCCCTAACATCGATTCAGTCACTCGACATTCAATTTCATCAAAAACACCCCTGCAATATCATATTCTCGTCCAATAGGTCCCTCGGTTATGATTCCGTTAATTTCAGACGTTAAGATGCTGACATGGCTTTCCAACTCACCAAAAGTGGGGCCCATATGGAAGTCAAATTCCAAAAATGACCCTGGCTCTGACTCCTTTGCGATCTTTTCTCCCTTGTTTTCTTTTCTTCTCCTTTGTTTCTGTTCAGGTTCGGAGACGGCCTGAAATCCTATGCTTGTGAAGGTCACCTTTCGAATCTCGGCTCCAATCTCATACAATTGGATCGCAAGAAACTCGGAGCTCTCCTTCTTTTTTTTTTTTGCGAGAAAAAAAACCAGTTATAGGGTCTCTCCCTAATCCCAAAATGGCCCAGATCATAAACTTTTTCCAGTGGTTCTTGGCGGCGAGAAATGAGCATTTAGGGTGATGACGACGATGTTAACCAACCCCAACACCAGTCCCAGTTCCAATCCCAAAGAAATAACTAATTCCCGATCACCCAAAAGTCGGCGATGGCGGCAGAGCCAGGTGGCGACGGCCGTGATAGCCATCGCGCTTCTCTTGATCTCCACCACCGTGTGGCACTCTTTGGTGTTCTTCAGCAGTTCTCCATCTCTTATGGTGTCCGAGGACATCTCTAGGTTTCAGTACACAAACCCGACATGTCACCCATTGGGGATCCGAATCTCCAGGATAATTTCAGAGTGCTTCTGCCTCATGCCCAAAATCCGGTGGTTTGTGCTCTCGGATGATGACACTATCATCAACGCTGATAACCTCGTCGAGTTCTGAGCAAATACGATGCGTCGGAGATGGTTTCTGTGGGGAGTCCATCGGAGAGTCACTCTGCCAATACGTATTTTAGTCATTCCATGGCTTTTGGCGATGGGGGTATTGCAATTAGCTATCCTCTGGCGAAAGCTCTCTCTGAAATTCAAGATGAGTGTCTGGAGAGGTACCCGAAACTCTCTGGAGGGTTATTCTACACTTGCTTAATTAGTTGATGGATTGTTGTAACACTGCTTAGTTGTTAGTTGATGAGTTGTTCGAGCATTGCTTCAATAAAGTGGGAGGGTGATTTGGATGGCTTTGCAGATGAGGTCCCGCTGCAGACTGTCGGTGGCAAGCGGCGGAGGTGGGCTAAGCGGCCGTCTCCAAGCCAGAGTAGAAACGAAGAATAAGAGAAGAAAAGAAGGGAAAGAAGATCGCAAAGGAGTCAGAGCCAGGTCATTTGGGGAATTTGACTTCCATGTGGGCCCCACTTTTGGTGAGTTAGAACCCCATGTCAGCATCTTAACATCTGAAATTAACGGAATCCTAACGGAGGGACCTATTGGACGAAAATATGATATTGCAGGGGTGTTTTTGATGAAATTGAAAGTCGAGGGACTGAATCGATGTTAGGCCCATACCACAGGGTACTAAATAGTATTTATGGCATGAAGTAGATGGTATTTATGACTTCCTGAAGATGGTAGCCAAAAAAACAAAAGTAGAGTCTGTGTAGTTTTTGGCATGAATCAATGATCGACTGACTGGCTCGGTATTGAACTGCTCAACATTTTGATTTTGCCGAAGTCAACTTATTTCACCGGAAAATTGATGGTGCATTGTTGATTCTTTGTACTACGTGGTTAGGATTAAATTGAAAAAGAACAAATACAATAAAATTGGTGGCTAATATGGCCGTCTGATCAAACTCCAAAACCCAAGAATGAAATTATGCAGACATAACAACTAGCTGGACAAATTAACAATTATACATGTTCAAATAAAAAACCATCGATCGATCAATGATGTATGTTGTACATACATGTACATTTGCAAGCATAATTAGCTATAATGGGTCATGCTCATTGTACCGCCGAAGGTACTAATTCCAACCAAAGGAATGACATGCAGACACACCGCCAGACGGGCTACAACCTCAGCATCGGACCACCTCCAGATCGCCACCGACGCGCCACCACGCGCCGCGCCAAGATGGCATCAGAAGCTTCTGAAACTGGGAACTGAAACATATCAGTCCCACATCGAAAACAAAGACAAGATCAGCCTCTGCCTCACCTATAAAAGGTTCTTTCCTCTCTCCTCATTAATTACGCATTCAATACTTACCTACTGTTACTTTGTCAACATAAATACATTGACTAACTTAGGCATCGGAGAGTTGAAGACCGCCCAGCGCGGTCTCCCTCTGACGCCCATTGTATTTTACTTGACAGGTAACGGGAACTGCAATATTAACACAAGTATCGATCCGCCCACCGGATCAGCGTTAACTAAGGTCCGGCTACCGCTAGACTTTTAGACATTAACATTGGCGCCGTCTGTGGGAACGCCTTGAACTAAAGGTCATCCCACTACAATCACCATGACTAACGGTAGCGGGGGAAACGCTGAAGAGCAGGCAGAGCTCCCCGCCATTCCCCAATCCTCCGACCCCGCGATCGGCGTTAACCGCGCACTATTCACAACCCCGGCCAACCCCGGCGGTGAGGCAAATCCAGGCAGCAGCCGCCCGTCAGGCCAGGATCTCGTCACCATGTACGAGATAGCACTGGCGGATCTTCATAAGGCAAACAGAGAGCGTGAGGAGGAGCGCAAGGAGAAGGCTGAAGCCCAAAGACAGATGGCGCGCTCATGACACGTTTTGAGGAACTAAAAAACACTTTGGCGGCCACCGACCGCCCGGCACAGAGCGAGCAGTCACGCAGCACCAGGCGTAGTCGACCCAGCGCCGGCACAATGCCAGGGCCGGTCGTACAAATGCATGTACCGCTGAACCCACCTGGGTTGTCGGGAATGGGACCCGCCCATACCCCAACTAATGTTAGAACAGGTGGCGGAATCACTTCCGCACACCAACCGCTCGAATGCCAGGGCAAGGACTGAGGGTGATCCGCCCATACCTAGGCGCAAGCCAACTCGGCAGGTCAGTCAGGCCGATTCCGCCGGCGATGCAACCGCCCAGCTATTGGAAAGGATGCACCAACTGGAGCAGAGGTTGATCCGGGCGGAGACGGGCGTCCCGCGTCAACTCGGAACCCGCTATTCACTTCCAGACCCGGCCCCTTTTCCGCCGCGATCCTGCAGGCTGTCAGACCGACATATGCAAAAACCCCAAAGATGTCACAGTATGGCGGAATGACCGATCCCTTTGTCCACATGGACACCTTCAAGAAGGTCACCAACAACAAGGGGTTCGACGACGCCACCTTATGCCATTGTTCAGCGAAACGTTGGACGGCGAGGCAATGAACTGGTTTTTTGAATGTCCGCCAGGATCTGTCGGCTCATTCCATGCACTGTCGCATGCTTTCCTCTCCCGCTTCATCTTATGTCCGCCGGACATCACAACACAAGTCAGCTTTCGGCGTTAAACAGGGGAGGACGAATCACTGAAGGCCTTGTCACAAGGTGGCGGGCGGCAGCATCTCAGTGCCGCGACCTAGACAAAACCATGGCATCGGCAGCCTTCAGGAAAGGACTCCTCAAGGGACCGTTCCTCTATCACCTCAATTACAATCATCCCAATGCGACGTACGACCACGTCATGAGTGAAGCGGTCATTCACGCCCAGGCGGAATTCATCACATATGGAGAGACCCCACCGCCAGCAACGCCAGCAAGGTCAGCACAACCATCTTCCAGTCACCAGGAAACCGCTGACAAGCCCCCCTCAGCACCGCCAACTGACAAGAAAAGGGAGTGGCAGCAGGGCCACCACCAAACCAAGCGGCAGAAGGGGCAGCATTATTACAAGGGAAACCGCCCAACTCATGGGGATAACCACAACAAACAGACGGAGTCCTCGCAGCGGTATGCAGTTTTCACGGTCCTAACGGCCTCATATGAAGATATCTATAATCAGTGCAAGGATCAGATCCCACCGCCACCCCCTCCAAAGTACCCAAAAACAGGCAAACCCAGGAACACTGGCAAGTGGTGCAAATACCACGCGGACAGCGGCCACAATACAAACAGCTGCAATGCTCTCAAAACGGCCATTGAGACTTTGTACCGTGACGGCAAGTTGGAGCAGTTCAAGGTGCGCCAACCACCACCAGTGATTGCCAACGTTGAGACCTTGGGCCGCATCAACACCATCGATGGCGGTGCTCCAATCACCAACATGTCTCACAGGGCAAGAAAGCGCTATGAACGCGCTAACCACCCAAAGGAAGTTTGCAACATCCGCTACGAAAGATCCGCCAAACTCCCGAGATCAGGTTGGGAGCCTATTACCTTTTCAGAGGAGGAGGAGCGCGGAGTACATTTACCCCATGACGACCCATTTTTAGTTGATGCCATTCTTGGCAAATTCTCGGTCGGGAGAATCTTGGTGGATAGCGGGTCCGCTGTCAACGTCATCTTCAGCGGTTGCTACGACCATCTCAAGCGGAACAAGAAACTACTCCAGGATCACGAGCCACTGCTCAGCTTCTCCGGTGACATCACACAACCACTAGGGTCGGATTACATGCGACTAGTTATTGGCACTAGTCCCTGTATGGCGGAGGTGCACACGGAGTTCATTATTGTCGACTGTTTCAGTTCGTACAACGCCATCATTGGTCGACCAGCGCTTAATAAGCTCAAGTGCATCATTGCCGGATACATGCTTCTCATGAAGTTCCCCACGCCCAACGGCACAGGATGTGTGAGGGGAAGCCAACAGCTGGCACGAGAATGTTATTCAACGACATAGCGCGGTCAACGCGCCGCCATGAAATCCTGACAGTGGGTAATGACCCACCACCACCGAATATCTTTGAGGATCCTAGGATGAGGAGAAGAAATATGTAAAGAAGGAGCCGGTCAACCCGGACACGTCGCTGAAGGTCGTCTGCATCTCAGACGAGCATCCTGAGAGGACAGTCCGCATAGGCGCCCAACTAGACCCAGAAGTGGAGGCAGAACTCACTCAGTTCCTACGTGATAACGCCACCGTCTTTGCATGGTCCTATGCGGACATGCCTGGCATCTCCACTGAAATAATCACCATAAGCTGACCATCAAACCTTCCTTTATCCCATCAAGCAGAAGCGGAGGGCTTTTGATGAGGAAAAATAGGCAATCGGACAGGAGGTCGCCAAACTACGGGACATTGGGTTCATCCGCCAAGTCATCTATCCTCAGTGGATCTCAAATCTGGTAATGGTAAAAAAGCCCAGCGGCAAGTGGCGGATGTGCGTCGACTTCAAAAATCTCAACAAGGCATGCCCAAAGGATAGTTTCCCGCTACCTCGTATCGATCAGCTGGTCGATGCAACCGCCGGACACGAACTCCTCAGCATGATGGATGCCTTCTCCGGATACAATCAGATCAAGATGCACCCCAGCGACCAAGAATGCACCACCTTCACCACCGACAAAGGCCTCTACTGCTACAATGTCATGCCTTTTGGTCTGAAGAACGCCGGTGCAACTTATCAGCGGTTGATGAACGCCATGTTCGCTGAGCATCTGGGAAAAATCATCGAGGTCTATGTGGACGACATGCTAGTTAAGAGCATAAAGGCCAGTGGACATGTGGCAAACCTCAGGATCATAGTAACCATCCTCCTGGCCTATGGTATGCGCCTCAACCCAGAAAAATGTTTCTTTGCAGTCACCGCTAGCAAATTTCTGGGTTACATCGTCAGCGAGCGAGGTATCGAGGCTAACCCAGATAAGGTACAGGCCATCCTTAACCTGTCGGACCCCAAGTATAAGGTGGACGTCCAGTGCCTCCAGGGCAAGTTAACCGCCCTTTCTCGATTCATCTCTCGACTTACTGACAAGTGCGCCCCATTCTTCAAACTTCTCAAAACAACTCACAAGAAGGTCATTGACTGGAACCCAGAATGTCAGGCGGCGTTCCAGGGCCTAAAGGAATATCTGGCGGCAGTCCCTCTCCTTTCTGTCCCTGTCCAAGGAGAGACACTATTCATATATCTGGCGGTCTCGGCAACGGCAATAAGTTGCGCCATTGTTCGGCGGGAAGGCCAGGATGAACTCCCAGTATTCTACGCCGGCAGAGGTATGAACGGAGCAGAAACAAGGTATTCACCGTTGGAACAGCTGGCCCTCGCACTTATCATTGCCGCCAGACGCCTCCGGCAATATTTCCAGGCTCACACGATCCATGTGTTAACCAATCAACCGCTGAGGCAGGTGATGCAGAACCCTGAACACTCGGGGCGCCTCAGTAAGTGGGCGATTGAGCTCAGCGAATTTGACATAGAGTACAAGCCAAGAACCGCCATGAAGGGCCAGGCAGTAGCGGACTTCATCGCTGAACTTACTGAGCGTCAGCCGGAACCCGGTACTCAAACCAAGTCCGGAACAGAAATAGTAACCAGTGCAGAGGCAACTCCCCCACAGTCGATTGGACCTACATGGACGGCTCCGCCTGTGCCAAGGCCAGCGGCGCCGGAGTCATCTTAACCGGACCCGGGGGACTGAACGCAGAGTACGCGTTGAAATTCAACTTCAAAGCTTCAAACAATATGGCGGAGTACGAGGCGCTCATTGCCGGTCTACTCCTCGCCATTGACTCAGGAGCTGACAGCGTCAACGTATTCAGCGACTCCCAACTAGTCGTCAACCAGGTCAACGACAGCTTCCAGGCCAAGGACCAGCAGCTACCGGCATATTTGGGATACGTCAAAACATTGCTAAAAAGTTCAAATTGTACACAATCACACAAATCCCCAGGGAAAAGAACGCCAAGGCTGATTCACTGGCGAGACTGGCAACCGCCCAACCACATCAGAGTCCGGCGGACACAAGGGTGGAGTATCTTGACAAGCCAAGTATCACAAAGACCCTGGCGGAAATCTTCAACGTTCAGGTCAACCCCAGCTGGATGGACGAGATCATTACATATAAACGCAACGGAACGTTGCCAGAAGATAAGGTCCAGGCAAGACAGCTCCAGCGAAGAGCAACCCGCTACAACATCCAGCACGGCAAGCTCTACCGCCAGGGATTCACCCATCCTAACCTCCGCTGTCTAACCCCAGAGGAAGGAAGGGTTGTCCTAGCAGAAATCCATGGCGGGGAATGCGGAAACCACTCGGGCGCCAGATCCCTGGCCAACCGCACAATGCGACAAGGCTACTTCTGGCCCACACTTGGCGATGACGCCCGGCGGATTTCGAGGTCTTGCCACAAATGCCAACAGTTTGCAGATCTCCCACACGCACCAGCGGAACCACTGTCAATCATCGTGGGCCCATGGATTCATTCCACGTGGGGCCTTGACCTGATGGGAAAGTTCCAAACTGCCAAGGGTCAGTTCAAATACATCATTGTTGCCATTGATTACAACAGCAAGTGGATAGAGGCGGAGCCACTGACGGCAATAACTACCGCCAAGGTAATTCGCTTCCTTTGGAAGAATATCTACTGCCGCTACGGTGTCCCACACACAATCATTACAGACAACGGCACACAGTTCAACAATGACGAGCTCATCTCCTTCACCACCAACTTGGGCACTAAGCTGAGGTTTGCATCTGTCGCCCACCCCCAGACCAACGGCCAGGTCGAAGCGGCGAACAAGATAATCAAAAAGTTGTTAAAAAAGAAGCTCGACAACGCCAAGGGTTTATGGGCGGAAAAGCTCCCAGAGGTCCTGTGGGCCATCCGAACAACTCCAACCTCCGCCACCGGAGAAACTCCTTTTTGTATGATGTTCGGCACAGAGGCTGTCTTACCCATTGAAGTCACTCAACCTACCGCTAGAGTCGAAGGCTACTGCCCAGAGACCAACAGCGCCGGCGTCAACTTGGACAGGGACCTCCTAGAAGAGAAAAGACTCAAGGCCCATTTACACAATTTACAAAACAAACAACGGGTATCACGTTTCTACAACGCCAGAGTCAAGGCCCGGAACCTCCAGCTGGGGGACTCGATCATGAAGGAAGTCATTCCACCACCGACAAAACTCCGCCCAACTTGGGAAGGCCCGTACAAAATTGTGGAAGTCGTTAGCCCAGGCACCTTCTACTTAATGGACAAGGACGGCGTCACATCGGCCCGCCCTTGGAATAGTGAACACCTTCGGTATTACTACAAATAGTCAGACTGCTGGGGCGTCTGCTGGGACCCTTCCGCCGGATGTGGGCCACTTTCCCCGCTGCCCGAGTGAGTACCTGCAGATGGGGCAGGCACGACTTCTGTCTCCGGCGGGACACTTTCAGCCGGCGGTGCGTCAGGCTGTGAGGCTTTGACAAAGTCAATAGCGCCCTTCCGCTTCAACATGTCTATATTTGCTCGGGCCCCGGCCTTCGCCGCCTCTGTCAGCGTCTTCTTGAACTCTGCCGACTGCTTGAACGCTTCAACACCGGCGGCCGCAGCAGTACTCCCTTCAGCCTTCAGGCGGGTAACCTCACCCCCCAGCCGCTTCACTTCGGCCATCCTATCGGCGGACTCCCGCTGCACTATAATGAGTTTTTTGTCTTTAGCGGCTATCCGCTCCTGCAGAAGGGCGATCTCTTGCTCCAACTTGGAAACGTGTTCATTACGCTCCAAGTCCCGCCTGATGGCCGCATTGAGCTTGCCGCGGGCGTCCGCATAATCACATTCCGCCTTGGTCAGCCCCCGCTCGACCTCCGCCAGTCTCTCCTTTGTCCCCGCCAACTCCCTCTGGAGACCTCCGATTTCTTCCCTGAGCTCTTCCTCAATCCGGGGCTGCTTCGACGCCGCCGCGAACATATCATGCAATCCCGCCGATATTTGACCAAACGCCGAGCTGAAGGGCGATTGGTCAATTACCGTCGGGCGCGATATGCCCGCCAGACCGCCGAACCCCAGCCGCTCGCACAGATGGAAGAGGAACTCCCGCTCCCCTTCTGTCATAAATGGCGCGTACTCGGCGAACGAGTCTAGCTCACCGACGGCGGGCGCCTCTCCCTCCACCGCCGCAGTCTTCGAGGGAGCCTGTCGGGCCTTCTTCTGACGGCGGGCCCCGACCACCTCCACCTCATCTCCCTCTTCCTCGTCAGGAGATTCAGCCGTCCGGCGCTTTCTCTCCAGCGCCCTCTGACTCCCAGCGACGGCCCTCGTCACCCTCACTGGCAGCTCCTCCCTTGTCGCAGTGACATCTTCCGCCGGTTGCACAACCTTTTGAGGACCACGCCTGTGGGCAGGCATCCTCTCCTTTTGTGGCCCTCCCGCAGCGCTTCCCCTCTGATCCCCGGCGGCCGTCTGAGTCCCCGCCTGCACCGTAGGCAGACCATCCTCACCAAGGTGAGATTGGTGCGGCATCGGCATCACCACCGGGTTCACCACAGTCTGCTGGGCTGCCAGCCCCTCGGCATACATGGACTCCAAAAAATTGTCTATCTCCACCCGGTCCATCGCCTTCTCGAATGCGTCGCGACTCGATTTATTGCCCGGCGGGGTTTCTAACAATAACCAACCACCGGTCAGTCTTTCACAAATCAAAGAGGGGGAAGGGAGAAGAAACGAAAAAGCGGAAACTCTCACCAATGGACCGCGTTAGTCGCAGGTCGACCAGCAACTCCCAACCAGTCAGCAAGCGGAAATCAAGCAAGTTTCGGTTCCTCCAGCAACCCCTGATCCTCGCCACGCGACACTCTTCTTCGCGCGTTAGCGTGTACCGAAGTCCCGCTGCACAAAAAAAAAAAGGGAGAAAAGTCGTTAGTAAGAGTGCAAAATACAAACACGTGAACACGCCAATTACGTTCAGCGAAAACCGGACACCAACCTCGAACGGGTTGGAACTCGGACTTAATCCTAAACGTCGGCCCTTCCTCATTCGATCTGGCGTGGTACTCCCAACCGTCTGTAGTGACGCAGAAGGTCCCCCGCCAGTAGGACATTGAGTCCCTTAGATTTTCTATCAACTTGGGCGCTCCCTGCCGGCGGCTAAAGTTCACTTGCCCTTTGCAGCCTTGGCGCTTCACGTACACTAACTCGTAGAAGTGAAGCACTTCCGCCATAGTAGGCCCCTCGCACCCGGATAACCGCCAGAGGGAGTTCATGGCCAACATCAACCGCCACATATTGGGGCAAATCTGACCAAACGCAAGGCCAAATTCGCACACCAGGATCTGGAGGTTGGGCACCAGAGGGAATGTCAGTCCTTGACGGAATATCGCCTCGTGAACGGCAGCAAATCCCGCTGGGAGAATCGAGGCCTTCTCATCCGCTGTCGGCTGGCGCAGCTTCACCGACCCCGGCAACCGGAACGTCTGCTTCATCCGGTTAACGGCAGCGGCGGTCATCCGCCCACCTGCCTCGTCGACGGCGGTGCCATCTGAGAGAAACCACGCCAATTCAGCATTCTGCCCCTCTACTTCCTCTTCGCCAGCGGAGCCGCTAGCGGCACTATTGCTTGCCAAGCGCTCGTCGCGCCTACTTTTGGCAGCAGCGGCCTCACCCGCCTTAGAACTCTCTGGACGCGAACCACGACCCATAGCTACGTCCCAGAGGATGGTCTGAAGAGGCTCAACTTCTAGCGGTTCTGGCAGTGAGGTTCCTGCATGGGCAGACGGACGCAACGAATCAATAAAAATCCTATCCGCCGCGCTGAACGACACGTCAGACCCGGAATCCTCACTGCTCGAAATCTCTATGACGTTAGCCATCCCAAACCCTAAAACCCACATCAGTTAGCACAAATACAGATCTAACCTACTCTCACATCAGATATAGCCAAAGGCATCAAGAACAAAACCCAGAAAACTCCAAAGTACAAAACAGACGCACTAAACCCAGATTCGACTACCTAAATCCTTAACCACCAACGCTTAGCCAACCATAATCCAACCCCCCCCCAAAGGAATCCCATTCACACCTCAGAACACACCCAGCAAAATCAGTAGTCATCTCAGAAAGGCAAAAACAGCAAAACCCAGAAAGTAACAGACTTACTAAAACAAAAACAAAAAGGAGAAATTCAGGTACCAACCTCGGTGGTGCAATCTTCAGCACGGTCGTGCACGGTGACGATCGACGTCTCTCTGGGAACGGTATACCCAAGCTTCGACAGGCTCTTTCTTCGGTCTCGGACAAACAGAGCTTGAAGACGACGACTAGGTTTTCAAATTTTCGCAAAAGTGGCAAATCTCTCAAGGTTCCCTCCCCCTTTTATGTCGGCATCAACGCATCCTAAGCCGTCCGCTCCATAACGGCATCACGTACCAGCCGTACACGTGTCATCAGCCTCCACTCACTCTCCGGAGTACTTGAGGCGTTACCTCGGTTACGAAACCTACAGTTACTGTCATTAAAGGCCAGAAGACGGACAGGCTTAGGAGACAGGGCTACGCACGCTAACCCGCTATAGGTTCGACACGTGTTAACTACCGTAGGGACAACTTCGTAACTACCGCCAGCGGAACTTCTCGTCATTTTCCAAGAGACGAAGTCTCCGCTGAGCGAAACCCCGCTAGCGGAACTTCTCCCTTGTCATTTTCCAAGCGACGAAGTCTCCGCTGAGCGAAACTCCGCCAGCGGAACTTCTCCCTTGTCATTTTCCAAGCGACGAAGCCTCCGCTTAGCGAAACCCCGCCAGCGGAACTTCTCCCTTGTCATTTTCCAAGCGACGAAGTCTCCGCTGAGCGAAACCCCGCCAGCAGAACTTCTCCCTTGTCATTTTCCAAGCGACGAAGCCTCCGCTGAGCAGAACCCCGCCAGCGGAACTTCTCCCTTGTCATTTTCCAAGAGACGAAGTCTCCGCTGAGCGAAACCCCGCCAGCGGAACTTCTCCCTTGTCATTTTCCAATAGACGAAGTCTCCGCTGAGCGAAACCCCGCCAGCGGAACTTCTCCCTTGTCATTTTCCAGGCGACGAAGTCTCCGCTGAGCGAAACCCCGCCAGCGGAACTTCTCCCTTGTCATCTTCCAAGACGAAGTCTCCGCTGAGCAAAGCCCTGCCAGCGGGACTTCTCCCTTGCTATCCTGCAAGCGGGGTGCCTTTCGCTACACACCTCTGGCGGAACCCCCTTTTCATCTTGCAAAATACCGCCAGGCACGTCTACCGGACGCTGCTTCCTGCTGCATCCAGCGGGGGGATGTCCGCCAAACGGAAAATCCCGAGGCTACGCCTCACTAACAACGACCGCTACGCGGCGTTACCGTCAGACCGTCCCTACGGGACACGGGGACTAGTCAAACAGTCTACGACGGCCCTGATCAGGCACGTTGACCCCCGTCATTTGGGTGCTAAACATTGGGCTCGCTACCCAACACCCTTTGCTCCTTGCAGCTCCCTCTCATCAAACAATTTACCGACCATCCGGAGGTCTATCTTCGCCGGGGAGTGGGGGACTCCCTGGGGGGCCCAGCAGGGGCCCACCCGAAAGGGTGTAAAGCGGTTGCTCAGTAAAACCAACAGTTGACAACGCACTGACGCTAATTATGCTCTTGCAAGTCTAGCGGAGGAAAACGCTTCAAACCGCCGAACAACTCCCCAACCAAGATTGCCCTCCTTGACTGGGGACTTGGGGGACTTGTACATACATGTACATTTGCAAGCATAATTAGCTATAATGGGCCATGCTCATTGTACCGCCGAAGGTACTAATTCCAACCAAAGGAATGACATGCAGACACACCGCCAGACGGGCTACAACCTCAGCATCGAACCACCTCCAGATCGCCACCGACGCGCCGCCACGCGCCGCGCCAAGATGGCATCAGAAGCTTCTGAAACTGGGAACTGAAACATATCAGTCCCACATCGAAAACAAAGACAAGATCAGCCTCTGCCTCACCTATAAAAGGTTCTTCTCTCTCCTCATTAATTACGTATTCATATTTACCTACTGTTACTTTGTCAACATAAATACATTGACTGGAGAGTTGAAGACCGCCCAGCGCGGTCTCCCTCTGACGCCCATTGTATTTTACTTGACAGGTAACGGGAACTGCAATATTAACACAAGTATCGATCCGCCCACCGGATCAGCGTTAACTAAGGTCCGGCTACCGCTAGACTTTTAGACATTAACATATGTCTTTAAGTCTGTATCCTTTTGCATTGGATAGGTGAACTTGGTAAACAATTAAATTGCAATTCCAAGCACCTTCTAGTTTTATTAGATACCCATAAATGTACTTTCCTTGCAATTGAAGGTTTGTTATGTGCTTTGGTAAGTGTCGATCATATATCTTTTGCTGGATTTTGTTTAACAAAATTGGAATGTAGAGAGAATTGGGGGAATAGTTGTGTGTATTCATTGATAATAAGAACCCTATATATAGGAATTACAAAGTACATAATCTTAGAGTACAAGGATTCCTATTCTAACTCAGAATAGGAAATCTCTCCTATTACAACTATAGAACTAATCATAGTTTGACAAGGCACACTAAATGTCAACATTCTTCAACACTGCCCCTTGTGCCGTCAAACTTGGTGGTGACGCATTGATCGTTGCCTCGTTAAAAACCTTGCTCGAGTAATAAAAACTCTGTAGGACAAAAACAACCTCGAGGAAGAGAAAAAGAGTACAGCATGTCCTTCACTCTTCGAGATCAAACATGTAGACATCATACCTCCCCCTGATGTCGACATCTCCTCCTGATTACTACAATCATGGGAGTTCGGATAACTTTCTCAATCTGATACTCTTCACATGTTTCTCGAAGGTGGATTTAGGTAACGACTTAGTGAATAAGTCCGCTACATTATCCTCTGATATATGTTTGGTGTTGTTGCCCTTGATGAAACCTAACTTCATTTGATCAATACAAGCTACATTATCCTCATAAATGCATGTAGGTTCATCTGTGGTAGACTTCAAACCACAAGTTCCTCGAATATATCTAATTATAGATCTTAGCCATATGCATTCACGCACAGCTTCATGTAGAGCAATAATCTCTACATGATTCGAGGAAGTAGCAACAAGGGTTTGTTTTGTAGACCTTCAAGATATCGTGGTGCTTCCCATGGTAAAGACATAACCCTTTTGGGAGCGACCTTTGCAAGGGTCAGACAGATACCTTACATCAGCAAAACCCATCAAAACATCACCATCATTTTGATGTAAGGGAGGTGGGTGAGGCCGGCCACCCTTGGTGACAGCGGCAGTGATGGCGGCAGCGACATAGCCTACCACAGAGGTGTAGATTGCGGCGCTTTGCTGTATGGCATCCGATCCCATAATTCCATCACTCCTCTTCTCTCTGTAGGGATAAAACAAGCACATATCTATCGTACCCTTTAAGTATCGAAAGATTGTCCTTACACTAATTCAATGGCATCACGTTGGCGCAGGGCTACATCTAGCCAACAAATTCATAACAAATAAGGTGTCCAGTCTTGTTTTTTGTTAAATACAATAATGCACCTATTGCACTTAGGTAAGACACTTCTGCCAATAAACATGTCTTCATCATCATCCTTGGGACGAAATGTATCAAGACTACTGATAGTCATGGGAGTGCATCTTGAATTTATCAAAATGCCAAAGTATTCATTGACATGGTATACAAGTTCTCAACATAGACAAAACCATGTTCTCAAACTCGGATTTCAGGTGTTCAGTGGTTTCTTAAGGGTTCCAATTATGTTTATCAACATAAACTACGACAATTGCAAATCCGGAACTTGTCATGGAAACGTGGGCATAGTTCATCATATCCTTTCCCAATCAAGTAGTCACTTTAGTTAGCGTTTCAACCTCATTGCTTCAACCTCATTGCAAACGCGCTCCGTGGTTTAGAGCCACTTGACTTGGGTATATAAAGTTCACAAGATCCATCATTATATTTCGTATCTAGATCCCCATAAATATACATAATGACCACATTTGTAAGCTGCATGTTCAGTTATTCGGAAACTACCAAAATTACATGGTAGTGGAGTGCAATGGCATCCATTACGAGAGAATATGTCTTCTCGTAGTCGATTTCAAGGTGTTTTGTGAAAAGCCTTGTTCCATAAAGCAAGATTACCATCTCTTTTTCTCATCATGCTATCTAACGAAGGCCTATTAATGTCAACATGTTTTATGTTAGGAGGTGTTGGCATCTCAGGCTCGAAATCTTTCCTCTTCATTAGTGAATCCAATTCAACCTTGATCACATCTTTCCATTTAGGCCAATTTTCTCTACGTTGACATTCTTCAATGGAGTAGGGTTCGATGTCATTGGTCTCAATAATCCCACGTTCTCATGTACACTAGTGTAGTTTGTAGAGATCTCTATATTCATAGGAATTGGTTCTAATATTGAGGCATCCCCCAACGATGTCTCTTAAACATAACCACAATCTGGAATATTCTCATGAGACAAATTTTAAGTATCAATGATCAATGGATCAAGTTGTGCCAAACTCGCTCTATTCCTCGGGCAAGAATCCATCGAACCTATAGGTCTCCTATGATCTCTAGTGGAACCCATGGCCTATGATGCCATTATGCCACCTTGTGGCACCACCATACCACCATCCATGGTGGTGGTGTTGTCCCATCTCTTCTGGGTGGCGCCAGCATCCATGGTAGTGGTGTCATGCCCATCTCTTCTAGGTGCCGCCATGTCCTCTTGTGGGACATCAATCCTTGCAGGCATGTTTGCATCAGGTATATGTGATCTCGTCACTTTTAGGGGATCGAGATGAGACATAATGGGGACAGACCACAACAATTCCTGTCTTTCCTATTGAACGTTGAAGTTCTAATCTCCCCTTAGCGACGAGAAGACTATCTCATCAAAGTGACAATCAGCGAATCTAGCAGAAAAGAGATCATCTGTGAAGGGTTCTACATAGCGGACTTATAGTTGGTGATTTATATATATATATATATATATATGCATTTGTTGCAATGACCCATTTTGATGCATTGTGGCAGCGTAATTGGCACATAAACTGCACACTCAAATATGCATAAGTACGAGATATTAGACTCGCATCCAGTCACTGGCTGTAACGCAAATAAAAGTTGAGTGGCTATGAGTCGTAGACGAATTAGCATAGCTACATGCGATATTGCATAACCCCAAGCAGAAATATTGGCTCGCATTACCAATGTCCGGGCTACCATCGTAGTTGTTTAATGGTGGCTTTTCCGCGAGACCATTGGGGTGTGTGCATGGGAATATGATGCCTAATATCAATCCCCAATGATATGCAATAGTCATCGAAAATTTTCGATGTAAATTCTCTAGCATTATCAAGTCGAATTGACTAAATGGGATTATCCGGGTAGTGAATCCATAGCCATATGATCTGGGCTAGGAGTTTATCATAAGCAACACTACGAGTGGACGATAGCGCGACACATGACCAGCGTGTCCGCACATCAACCAACACCATAAAATATCTAAGTAGTCCACAAGTTGGTTGCCACAGAATTCCCTTGGATTCTATGTAAGAATGAAATATTTTCTTTAGTGTCCTTTGCATAGGATGGTATCGATCCTAATTTTGCTAAAGAGCAGGCTTTGCAGAACGAAAGATGAGCTTTAGAAGCAACCAATGAGGATTTTGGTTGACCATTAAGTCACAATTGACTTGAAAAGTAGATAAGGGAGCCAAATTTCCATACATGGAGTCAAAGCAATGATTTTACCGTAGGGGATCATGGTGACTGCGTTAGCGGGCCGGTGGTGCATGGCGGTGGCTCCCCGAGGTGCCTCAGCGGTGCAATGCTTTATTTGAATCGACTTTGGATTCATACTTCTCTTCATTCTGAAGAAAGGATGTCCGTGTAAAGTCTTTAATATACGGATCATCATGTCACGACCTGGGTGTCCTAAACGGTCATGTCAAAGCTTAGTGTCAGAATCCCATAAGTCATCTCTCATGACATGGTTGGATTCAATGATTCGAAGAGTGGTGGCATACAACCCTCTAGAACGACACATAAGTTTCTCTAATACTCGTTTATGTTCGTAGTCATTAGAGGCGATGCAAAGGAACTCTTGTCCATTCTCACAATATGTTTTCACATGAAAACCATTGGCTCTTATATCTTTAAAGCTCAAAAGGGTTCTTCTGGCCCTAGGAGCGTAGACAACTTCAGTGACATGAATGAATATGCCATTTGGCAACAAGAATTGAGCTGGTCCTCGACCATGAATCAATTTAGATGACCCTACCATGGTAGTCACTGAAGATCGAGTAGGCGTCATCTCAAGAAATAACTGCCTATTTCGAAGTATGGTGTGCGTAATAGCACTATCCACGAGGCATTCTAGCTATCCAAAAAACATACTTGAATGAATAAAGTTTGAATCAAAATCGACACTTTATTTCAATGAAAGCCAATGATTATGTCAAAGTTTCTAAATCAAAATTTAATCCAAAAATGATAATCAAGCTTAGAAAAGTAGTAGTTACTCAATCATTTTAGTAACTCCAATTTGATTGTTACTAGGTAAGGTAAGACGAGATTTTGGTGGACCTATGCTCACTTGTAAAACCGTTCTCTTAGTTCAAACATTTCCTAGACATCACAATTAATTGGATGAGCCTAGTGAGAAAGAGTTATAACCACTGTCTTTGTTGATAATTTTCAAATTTGGATTTGGATTGAAAACAATGACGATTGTATGGTCAAATTTTGATGCTCATGAACGCTCTTAGTCCATAATATTTCAATGCTCATGACGAACACTTTTAGTCTGTGGTTTACGAACGTTCTTAGTCCGTAATTTAGCGTGAACTCCACACAGTTCCTCTTTTGTGAATCGAACCCACGTTACAAAAAAGGTGGGATGTAGGAGAAGGGATTTTGGAAGTCCCCGAGTACAAGAAAACAAAAATTAAAATAAGCGAGAAATTTTATAAAAACTTGGTGTTTTCTTGTTACCTGATCTTGCTTAGCGAGGCTAACGCACGCGCATGTTGATGCATGCGTGCGAGGCTGATCCGGTTTTGCGTAGGTGTGCAGGTAGGCACGGGCGGCGGCGCAGGGAGGCGCACTAGGTAATCCTAGGGTAGTGTTCTAAGGTTTCAAAGAAAGAATGATTTTTGGCTTCTAATTCAGGATTAAGACTCGTGCTGATAACGTGTTTAATGAAATTGGAATGTAGGGAGAATTGAGAGAATAGTTGTGTATATTTATTGATAATAGGAGCCCTATATATAGGGATTACAAAGTACATAATTTTGGAGTACAAAGATTCCTATTCTAACTCGGAGTAGGAAATCTCACATATTACAACTATAAAACTAATCCTAGTTTCACAAGGCACACTAAATGTCAACATTTTTCAACAAATTTGAAATTGTTAAATTGAAAAAAGGTTTCTGTAATAGCTAGATACATGTGATTATTATTGTAAAGTTCCCGTGGGGTGAGATGACAAGAATAGAATAGTGCATTAGTTCTAAACGATTTAGTGAGTGGCCGTATGGTTTTGACTGCAAAAGAAAAATGATATATTCTAGATAGTCCCAGGTAATGTTGTCGGCCAGATATGTTTTTCCATTTCTATCTTCTGGATTAATTTAAATCTTTGGAGAACAGGTTAGCCGGACACGGTCGGCTTTTGGTACTAGGCAATTTCAAACGAGTTGTTCAACCTAATCTATACAAGAAAGCAAACGTGTACAACATTACAGACTCGCAATGGCTGTTGATCACTACTCAAATGGGAACTAGCAAAAAGCCAGAGGATGTGGTCATATATTAATCTCCTTCTATATGTTAATCTTATTGCCCAAATAATCCTTGTTTAATACTTGTTATTCTTAATAGATATAATTGCATTTGTTTGTTCATGTACGTACGTGTTTAAAGGAGACCCTTATTTTGGTCTCTATACTTTAAACTTCGCTATTCTATTATTTGTTAGTACTGAAGCAACCGTTGGCAATTCAATTGGGAAGCACTTTGGCTTGGTCCTCCGGGATCTAACTCAATTTATGTTCATAGTTTTACGGCATTCTAAAGAAAATGTTCTCGCGTATATTATTGATTTCTTTGTTTCCTTCAACTATAAACCATTTTTGTATTCAAATTGGAAACAAAACCACATTATACTAAAGAATGGCAGTGTAAAAACAAAGGGGTATAGGTATGATGTCCAGGTATGAATTTAGATTTGGTCTTATATCATCCCTTTTCTCAGCTCAACTGTTTAATTTATTTTTTTAATAAATAATAGTTGATCGAAGCGTGTACACTATTCCTAGCAGGAATAGCCATTATTGATTTTGTTGTTCCATAACAGCTGGGACATTTTTAAGTGCTTGCACTACGGCTTTCATATCAAATTCCATTATACGTTGTAGTGCGGTTTCTTCAGATAGCACACTCTTATCTGTTTTTCTTTTTTCTTCGGATCGAAATTGCCTTGAACTTTCATGGGACTCGCTATCTGTTAATATTAGACGTGTACGTGTCAGTCAACTACATTGGAAATATTGGATTGTTGATAACATATCAATCACAGCCGATTGGATGGAGAGGCGTTGCTTTGCCAATTCTTTCAAACTTTGCCGATAGAGGTCAAAAGCCAAAAGAAATCGATCGATAGGTGATATTTTGATTCTAAAGATAATAAATTCCCAAAATTGCTAATTAAGTTTGTCACTTAAACGTGTTGTTAAGCTCGAGTGTTTGCACGGTGCACTTTCGTTACTGGAAGCTCTCGTAGAACACCATCACGTGCAACAATCGAGCCGAAACGACACAGGAAATCTCATGGAAAGCTTCTCGAATCTGCAATACTACTATCGAAGCCCAAAAGCCACCCCATGGTCCCTCGAAACACCACTACCTTCACAACTCACTCCAAAGAGGGCGGGAAAAAAAAAAAAAAAAAAAAAAGGTAGGTACGCACCATCATCTGAGATCAAAGATTTCTTAGGAATCACAGTCTATAGCAGAATGAGCCAACACAAACTTAGAAGCAATGTTGAAGTGGAAATTCTTCTAAGCACCAACAGTGCAAGTGATCCAACACGTATTAAATAATCTCAATCCTTGATATTTATAGTTAACTTTTTTTAAAAAAAAAGTCAACTTGATGTTATCCAGTCATTCATTTATGTTAATGTAAGTGCACGTCGATACTCTGAAACTCCTCCTGATTGGAGATCAACACTTTAATAGGTCATGAATATTGGAGAATTCGCTTCTCGGCAAAAGCAAACAAAAAATTTAGAGAAATAGTTCAAGTAAATCCAGAATATGTGTCTGGCCCAAACTCTAGGTTACTTAACCTAGTTGTAATAGGGTTAGAAATTAGGGATATTCTTGGAGATATTTAGATATCCGATTAATTGTATGATTAACTTTCCTTGTACAATTCTGATTCTATGTCTTGTAATTTTCTATATAAAAAGGCCCCTATTATCAATAAAAGCACGACTCAATTCTCTCATAATTTCAGTTTTCCTTAAACATGTTAACAGCACGAGGCCTAACCCTAGTTTCAAGAAGCCAAAAAAAACCCAAAAATCATTTTTCCAGTTCGCTGCCATTCGCTGTGTACCTCTCTTGCGCGCCCGTGCTCCTATTCCTGCTGCAAGCCTCTGCCGCTACTAGCCTACGCATAAGTTCAGTCGCTTTCCCTTGAAGCACTGCATCCACCGAGCACCTACTTCACCATCTGCCCTGACCAAGATTGCAATCCGAGCTTAGGATCGATAGCATATCTCTGCAACCTAACATCGCAAGCCAGCGCGCAGCATACGCCGCAAGCAGCACACCGCACCTACCACGTACGCCTACAGCGCCTGTCCAACGCGCAGCCTGCCAGCAGCAGCCCCGCACGCTTCTCATCTGCCAGTTTCAGCAACTAGGATTGATAGCAGTCTATAATCCTATAACAAGGATCGAGAACCACACTGCAATCCTACAAATCAATTCGTGATCGGGGTAATATTTTCTATGTTTTTAGTATCGATTTCTCTACATTTTGCTTAATTATTCTCTTAACAATACCATTTCTGACTTAGTTCTGTGTTTTTAGGTACATTTGAGCTCCAAACGCAGGAAATGAGCTAAGAAGAGCTTGAAATGATGAAAATGAAGGCAATGATGAAATGTGCCTCAGAAATGACAAAGAAATGGAGAAATGAAGTTTTCCCATTTCTACTAAGAGAAGGAGTCCCAGTTGGAGTAAGAAACCTGATGACACTAGGAGTCCTGGTGAGGCTAGGAGATGCTGTGTCTTGAAGATGACTCAAGATAGTTCAAGAATGTTCTAGAATAAAGAAGGAATTTCGGCAAGATGAAGATAAATTTCGAATTAGCCCATTTTGGGAGAGTTTGGCCCGAAGTTTAAAGCATGTGACTTGCACATGATGCTCTAGATCCTTCTTGACGTTTTTGAGGAGTCCATGGCCCATTCTATATGCTTTTGCCGTGAGAATTATAAGGAATTATCAAAAGATTTCGGCAATATCTTTAAGGGATTATTATTGGATTTTCTTGATATTTTATGAGAGAAAATAGAGGAATAAGAATTGATTTATGACTCTACACACAAGGAGGCCAAATTATGGACTAGATACATGGTGATTTCGGCAAGAAACTAAGGTGACATGTTCTCTACTTCTCAAGGAATATTTTCATTGGTTGAATATTGTCACAAGTAGATTTTGACTTAGATTCCCTAGCCCTTGCTGTTCACTATATAAAGGAGGTTTGTGAAGACGTTAAACAGACCACAAAATTCAGAATCAAAATACACAAACACTCCCCTTTCTCTTCCGAGTTTCGGCAACTTCAAGAAATACAAAGTTCAAGGCCGTGAAGCATCCATTCATCCATTCAACCATCGTTGCCGTAGCTCTCATCCATTCCATTACCTTTTAAAGCTTCTTGCGTCCTTGAAGATCAAAAAGTGTAACCATGAACACATCTTTATTTTTTTGGTTTTGTATAAGAATGTTATTTTGGGTTTCTATGGATTTTTTATTTAATTTTCTGTTTTGGATTTATGATTTGCGATTTCTATGGTGGATGAAAGATTGAATTTAGTTATGTGATTTTCGAATGTTATGAAGCATGTTTTAGATTTTAGGTTTTCAAAAAGATAAATTGCGATTTCAAAGTGTTCTTTCATGATTGTTAATTTTGAACTTCAATCCCTTCTTTTATGTGTTAATTGATCTTTGAATGCATACTTAGGTTGATGAACATGTAATTGAATTCATATTAAGGTGCTAGCATTCTAGGCTTTAATAATTTCGGTGGAAAACCTATAATTACTTAGGTAAATTAACAATGAGTCTTGCATGCTTGATTAGCGTTTTAACTTGTGTTCTTGATTTGAATTGATCAAACTTCTATGATTCTTAATGCGTTATGAGTGTTTTTTTTAGTGATTAGCTACCACTATTGATCAAATACGCTCTGCAATCCTAAGAGGTATGTTTTACTAAAAGTTTCCGTTTTTTAGTTTTTCTTCTTTTTCTCTTCTCTTTCTCAGGGACTTGCAAACTCCCTTCTTCTACCCCACTTTCTTCATCATAGGGGAGACCTAATTAAGCTGAACTGTGGGGGTTCGTGCTCACTCCAAACTTGGAGCTTGTTGAGATCTCCAAACTTAAAGTTTGTAGAGAATTTATGATCGACCACTTATGTCATTATTTCGATCTAATCCAATACATTTTGGAATTGAATTTCTTGGTAGCGATTATGTTCAGAAATTTCTAATTTCTTGGAAGCGACTATGCTCAAAAACTTTATATGTTTTTCGTGGTACCTTTTTCCGCTCCGAAACTAACCATTTTTTCTTGTTCTCTTTCAGGATGAGTAACCTGAACAAATTGGACTTTGCTCCATTGAGAACAATTGGCTCTGGATATCACAGGTGGATTCGTGATGTCTGCCAGCATCTCAAGGCTGATGGAATCCTGGATATGATTTTCGAGCCTAGTTAGGACGTGCTAACTGTTGAGCAAGCTCAAGTTTTGGAAGCAAATAGAGCAGCCTTAGAGGAAAATAAGGCGAAAGCCATCATCCTAATGACTCGTCATATGGATGATTCGCTCCAGTATGAGTGTATGAATGAAGAAAGCCCCAGAAGGCTATGGGTCTCACTCAAAGAAAGATTTGGCAACGTCTGTGACTCCCTACTTCCTGACCTAGAAGTGAGATGACATAGCTTCTGCTTATGTGATTTCAAGTTAGTTCTTGATTACAACTCGGAAGAACTTCGCATTAAATCCTTAATGGAATTCTGTGGTAAAGATTTCACAAATGTGATGTTGATTGAGAAGACTCTCTCTACCTTCCCCGTCTCTACATTGATGGTTACTAAGAACTATCGAATCAATGTTACTACAGGACGGATCACAAGGTTTCATGAGCTCATTGCAGCTATGAATGTCGCTGAAAGCATGACAACATTCTTGTGAAGAACTATAATTCGAGATCCGTGGAAACAGAGCATATTCCGGAATCTAATTATAGTCACGCCCCTAAGAGAGGGCACCAAGAGCGAAACCCTAATGGTCCATATAATCGCTCTACTTGGGAAAGTAACCGCCAAAATAGGGGAACACGGAACCGAAGAGGTCAACGTGGAAAGAGAGAAGGAAGCAACACCTCTGGCAGTGTTGGTGGCACCACCATCACTAGGAACCATCTAAATGACGCTTTCAAAGCGCCTCAATCAATGGAGTTTGAGCAAAGAGATGTATGTTTTCGATATGGAGTATCCGATCATTGGGCACACATTTGTAGAGCTCGTGAAGAAATTGTCACCGCCTACAAAGCATATTTTGAAGCAAGAGAAGCTCACTATGCGAAACAAGAAGATCATGAAGATGATCTAGAGTGAAGGGTTAAAGAGTACAAATCTGGCTGGGATCAATAGATCGTCAATTCTATTTAAGTCTTTATTTTTCCAAGAGATGTAATAGGCAATTGCCATATACTTTGTAGTAAATGCCATTGGTTTAATTTTTCTTCACATAGGCTCATTCAAAATGAGTATGATGTCGAGGAAGGTTTTGAGATAAGTGGTACTTAAGCGAGCTTTGCTCCACCGACATATTTCTACACACCTGGTCATATTTATTTTGGAGTCACCAAAAGAAGTTAGGCGACTACCATTGTTTGCATTAGCTAGCATTTTGGATTAGATTTTCTTTCGTCAAAGAGACAATGATGTAACTCCTTTGGCTTATGAATAAAAGTTCGTGTTCTTTTTCATTATGACTCCATTTTGATTCTGAGCATATTACTTTTGTGACTACGATGGCTGGGTCATCAATATTAATTCAAGG
Source organism: Rosa lucieae (assembly GCA_024704745.1). Taxonomy (NCBI): domain Eukaryota; kingdom Viridiplantae; phylum Streptophyta; class Magnoliopsida; order Rosales; family Rosaceae; genus Rosa; species Rosa lucieae. The sequence continues at coordinate 58,096,760 of CM045498.1, forward strand.
ACATGGAATAGCCCAAGTTCCCCTTGCCAAATGGCACCTTGATTACTGTCACAGAAACTCTCTACGTTCCTAGGGAAAATTGCACCAATGAATAGCCAATGGATTCCATGCGAAAACGCATGTAGAGAACAGAAATGAGTTCCTTTGCAATACCTCTAATGATTGCGAACAAAGGCACATCTTAGAGAAGTTTATATGTCTCTCTAGTAGACTCTATGTCACTATTCGAGCTATTAAATCCAATAAAGTTATGAGAGAAGATCTCTTAGATTTAGACACATAATGGCTTTGTCACGACAGGATAGGTCATTTTAGTCATGATGATCCGTATACTAAAGACTTAACACGGACATCTATTCTTTTAAGTGAAACGAAGCATGAATCAAAAGTTGATTCCTGGACTAAGTGTGACCGCCGCTGCTGCCTCTGGCACCGCCTCCGTCCACCACCAGCCTAGGGCTGGCACAGTCCCTATCCATGACGCCATGGATGGTGCCCATCATGGTGATGGTGCCCTAGGTGATGCTATAATCACCAACTTTGCTTCAAGTAACGTTTCAGATACTCAGGCCCAACCACAATCCTCATTGGTTTCTTCTAAAGCCTCTTGCTCGTTTACGAAGCCTGTTCCTTAGGGAAATTAGGACTGAGACCGTCCTAGGCAAAGGATATGATAATACTCATTCTGTTCTTACATAGAATCCATGGGGATTCTATGGACTGTTTCAACTAACTTGCTGACGTTTAAATATCTCATGATGATTGGTTGACATGCAAACATGTTGATCACGTGTTATGCCAATGTCCACTTGTAATGTTACTTATGCTACACTCCTAGAAAATATCATATAACAACGGGCTCACTCTCCGGATCATCCTATTCTGTCAATTGGACTTGACGATGATAGAGAGTTTACATCGAAAACTTTCGATAGTTATTGCAATGGGACTGATGTTGGACATCATATTCCCATAAACACACCCAAAAGGTCTTGCGGAAAAGACTATGATAATATTGGTAATGCGCACCAATCTCCTTATATCCGCTTTGGTTGATGCAATATCGCATGTAGCTATGCTAATTTGTCTACGACCCACCGCCACTCAATCTACCTTTGCGTTATAGCTAGTGACTGGGTACAAGTATTTCGTACTTACGCATATTTGAGTGTGTCATTAATGTGTCAATTGTACCACCACAGCGCTCTATGATGGGTCCTTACAGACGAATAGGCAACTACGTTGGATTTGAGACTCCAACAATCGTTCGCCACTCAATGCCTTTGCAAGGCGATCTCCTTACCGCTAGATTTGCAGGTTGTCACTTTGATGAGACAGTCTTCCTGTCGTTAGGGGGAGATAAGAACACGGATGTTCAGTAGGAACAGCATGAATTGTTATGGCTTGTCCCCACTATGTCTTATCTCGATCCCCACTAAAGTGACAAGATCATACATATCTACTGCAAATATGTTTGCAAGGATGGACGTCCCTAAGAGATGACGTAGCGCTACCCTACACGAAGGTAGGCATGGCGCCAACACCGAAGAGAGTGGCACTCTGGCGTTACAGGCCATGTCCCCAGCTAGGATGCGTGGGAGGCATGTGAGTTCAAATGATACTTTGGCACATTCCAATCCTTTGATCATTAAGACTCAAAATCCGTCTCATAAGAATCTTCCGAATTATGGTTATCATTCGGGGACGCCTCAACGTCAGAACCTATTCCTGAGAATATAGAGCTCTTTGAAAATTACACTAGTGTACATGAGATGTGGGATAGAAACTCCATCATAATTGATGATGTAGTCATGCATTTCGTTGCACATGAGTTTGTTGAGTCTGATGATATCGAACCACGCTCTGTTGATGAATGAATGCCAACGTAGAGAAATTTGGCCTAAATGGAAAGATGCAATCCAGGTTAAGTTAGATCCTCTAATGAAGATGAAAGTTTTTGAGCAAGTGATGCCAACACCGCCTAACATAAAACCTATTGACTAATGGGTCTTCATTAGAAATCGTGTTGAAAAATAGATATAGTAATCTCGCCTTATGGTGCAAGGCTTCTCACAAAACGCCCTGGAATCGACTACGATGAGACATATTCTAATGACATCCATTACCTTGTCAGTTTGGTAGTTTCCAAATAACTGAACATGCAGCTTACGAATGTGGTTATTATGTATCTCTATAGGGATCTAGATACAGAATATACATGAAGGTTCATGGTGAACTTCATTTACACCAAGTCAAGTGGTTCTAGACCACGGAGCACATTTACAATAAGGTTGAAACGCTTACTAAAGTGACTACTTGATTGGGAAGGGATATTTCCATAACAAGTTTCGGATTCTATCGCGGTTCATGTTGGACATGATTTTCATTGGAAGCCCTTAAAGAGTTAAGGGAAACCGCTGAACACTTGAAATCCGAGTTTGAGATGAAGAATTTTGGGAGAACACGATTATGTCTCAGTTTGGAACTTGAGCATCGTGTTGATAGATGCTTTGGCATTTTGACAGGTCAAACCTTCAAGCACCCCCATGATCGCCCGTAGTCTTGATCCTGAAAAGGATCCTTTTCGTCCAAAGGATGATGACGAAAATGTGCTAGAGGCAAAAGTGCCTTACTTAAGTACAATAGGCACTTTATTGTATTTAGCTCAATGCACAAGACCAGACATCTCATTTGCAGTGAACTTGTTAGCTAAGGTATAGCTCTACGCCAACGCGACGCCATTAGATTGGTGTAAAACATATCTTTCAGTACTTCAGATGTACGATTGATATGAGCTTGTTCTATCCGTACAAAGAGACGATGGATTCGAACCTATCACACACTAGGAACGCCACCAACAATGGCATGCGTCCTCTATCCCCATCCCAAAATGACATAAGTGTTTTGGAAAGTTTTGCTGATGTTGGGTATCTCTCTGACCCACACAAAGGTCCTTCCAAAACTGGTTAAGTGTTCACCATGGGTCAAGACCATGATATCTTGGAAGTCTACAGAACAGACCCTAGTCGCTATATCTTCGAACCATGCGAGATCATTGCTCTTCAAGAAGTGGTTCGTGAATGTATATGGGTTGGATCGATAATTACTCATGTTCGAACAATTGTGGTTTGAAGAATACCACAGATGAGCCTACGAGTATTTATGATAATGATGATTGTTTTGAACAAATGAAGCAAGGCTACATCAAAAGTGACAACACTAAGGATAATCAGCAACCACAAACTCTCCTCAAGATAAAAGTGAACTAGGTTCGATCTGAAGATAGTGTGGCAGGCTTGCTTACTAAGTCATTGCCTAAATTCCACTTTCGAAAAACATGTTGATAACATCGTTTGCAGAAATTATCTGAACTCCCATGACCATAGTCATCAGGGGGAGATGCAAACACATCAGGGGGAGATGTCTACATGTAAGGTCTCGAAACGTGAATGTTGTGTTGTGCTCTTTTTCCCCTTCTACAGAGGTTATTTTTGTCCCACAGGGTTTTTGTTACTCGGCAAGGTTTTTAATAAGGCAACGAGAGGAGCACCACGTTTGGGCGACACAAGAGGGAGTGTTCAAGTACATTTAGAATATGTGTCTGGCCCAAACCTATTTGTAATAGGGTTAGAAATTAGCGATATTCTTGGAGATATTCATAGATATCTGATTAATTGTACAATTAACTTTCATTGTACAACTCTGATTCTATGTCTTGTAATCGTCTATATAAAAAGATCCCTATTATCAATGAAAACACGACTCAATTCTCTCCCAATTTCAGTTTTCCTTAAACATTGTGTTTTTTTTTCTTTAATAAAAATACACTTATATGAAGAGAGAATTTCATAAATGGTCACTCAACTATGACTCATTCCACACTTTGATCACCTAAGTTTCAAATATATCACTTTAGTCACTCAACTATTACACTGTCAATCACTTTAGTCACCCAATGGGCATTTTATCTCACTTTGATCACTTCTCCTATTCATTCTAATACATATTTCTCAATTTTTCATAATTGATTGAACGAAAATATCATTAATATTATGATAAATAATTTTTTTTTAATGAAAAAAATTAAAGAAGTGACTAAAGTGAATAACAGAATTAAAGTTGAGTGACCAAAGTGATATATTTAAAAGGTGAGTGACTAAAGTGTCGAATATATAAAAAGGGGCCGTGACCACTTACTTAATTTTAGACTAAAAATTGCCCACTTACTCCACTAAGAATTTTTTAACCCCATTTTCCCAATCTAACAATATTTGACAATATTGCCCTCATATACTCTCTCTCTCTCTCTCTCTCGACTCCCCTTCTCCTCCCAGACTCTCTCTCTCTCTCTCTCTCTCTCTCTCTCTCTTCCTTCCCCTGCCAAGCCGACTCAATGACCACAATAAGCCATGAAGATGCCGAGTCCACCAACCACCATCGGTCTCGGAGATGCGAGTTCACCATCGTCTGCGCTGGACGACGAATGGACGTTCATCGATGAGGCGGCCGGTTGGGGATGGAGATCTCGGCGTCATGGAGATCTCCGTGATGCAGGAAATCGCTGCTCCCTTCTAGACGAAGACAACGACGATGATGAAGAAGAGAGGCGGTGACGAAAAGCTTCAGAGGAGGAGGAGGGGGAGGGGCCGGCTTCACACTCTTGGATCGGATTCTGAGTTTCAATTACAAGGAACCGGCGGATTCTGAGTTTCAATTACAAGGAAGGTTGACCGATGTGGGTTTGGATACCGGTTGCACACTCTTGGGTGCCCAGAGCAATTTTTGGGTGCCCATATCACTTTTTTTTTTTTTTTTGTACATTGTGAACCCCGGGAATGAGGAAGGAATTGCAATGTAACTGTGGGGTTTGTTTGATGGTCTACTGGGGGCAGTAGACACATTATTGGCCCCCAGTAGACTTTGATATGAGGGACAGAGATCACTATAGTGTGGTGTTTTGATAAGTTACATGTTGTTTTCTGTGTATTAAAGTCAAATTATTTGTGAATCCTACAAAAAGGTGCATTTTTGGTCTCTTGGGAGGCAGTAGTAGAAACATTGGACTTTGTATTGGGGGGCATAATATGATTACTGGGGGCAGTAATATGATTATAAATTGATCAATTGTTCCTGTAGTGTATTCATTTTGGTTTTGGGAGTTCATACAATTCACTGGATGGCAATAATATGATTTTTGGGAGGCAATAATATGATTACTGGGGGGTAGTAATATGATTACTGGGGGGCAAAAATAGCCGGATTCCAGTCATCGGTCGCCGGATTTCGGTCACCGTTAGCCGGAGTCCCGTCACCGGTCGCCGGATTCCGGTCGCCGGAGACCGCGCCGGCCACTGGTCACCGGAGCACAGCAAGGTGAAAGGTGACTTCTCTCTCTAAGTGAGAAAGAAGGAGAGGACAAAAATGTCTCAAAAAAAAAGAAAAAAGAATTAATTGGGTAAAGGGGAAATAATCCCTTAGAATGTTTTGGGTAAATGGGGTTAAAAAACAGTTGGTGGAGCAAGTGGGCAATTTTTAGCCTAAAATCGGGTAAATAATCATTTTCCCTAAAAATAGAGTGTCCACTTAAGATATTTTTCCTTATATAAATATCTCTTTCCCCAACCCTATTAAAACAACACGCCACGTTAGAGGCTTTCGGTTGTGGCCGTCGGCCTCCCAAAATCCATCATCATATCTCTCTCTCTCTCTCTCTCTCTGCATGAGAATCGAAGATCGAAACAGAGCAAGAAGCAAGCAAGCAAGCAATATGACAACAAACAAAGCAGGAAGCGCAGCATCAATTGAAGGTACCCATGAGTGTTGCATGTGTGGGGATTTTGGCTTCTCCTACGAGCTTTTCCAATGCAAGGCCTGCCAGTTCAGATCGCAGCACAGGTAATCATATTTGTACTCCCTGTTATTTCAATTGACTTGTATCTATAGTTTCTGGGTTATTGAATTTGAAAAATAATTCAGTTTCATGACCATCATATAGGTACTGTAGCAATCTTTACCCAAAAGCAGAGTCCTACAGAATCTGCAATTGGTGCCTCACCCAGAAAGAAGAAACAAAAGAAAAGTCGCAGAATTCTTCAAATTCTTCATCTTCGTGCAAAAAAGACCAATCCCATCAAGAACATCTTCATCAGAATCATGATTCCAAGGTCAACAGAATAAAAAAGAATTCACCGAAAGCCAGTCATGATCATCATACAGATGGTTCTGGTCTAAGAGGCAGCATGAAGCTTCAGCCAAGTGGCCCTATAAAGAAGCAGAAATCACTTGATCATCATCATAATCAGGTCTCATCATCACCAAGATCTCCGTCTCTGGTCAGAAAAAGGATCATCAAAAATGGAGCAAAGGAAGAGGCTGAGAATATTAGGAGGACGAGATCAGAAGAGATATCAAACATAAACAGAATCAATAATCATGGGATCACAAGGCAGGTGTTTAGGAGTAGGGTGAGGAGGTACAAGCTTCTGGATGAAGTTTCAAGTCAATGACCCTAGTTGACTTGGCTATTTGGCAACTACTATTCCTATTTCCTTTTCTCAGCTTTATTTTCTAGAAGACATTGCATAGAAATATAGATGGTCCATGAATTATGAAAGATAAAATTTGATTCAATGTGAATAAGCCATGGGATTGATAGGTGTAGTGGGAAGTGAACTTGACAATTATTAGTTTCTTTTTCACTTCCATATTACTTAGTAATTTGCAAATAAATGTGAAAATAATAAGATCCTAGGTTAGTTGTTCAGTACATCAAATGCGGATGAGTTAGGCATTTCAAGAAAATGACATAAAAGGAGACTTACTTTTTTTTTTTTTCCTTTTTTTTATGGAATGACAAATTGTACAATTTTCAGACTTTTTTTTTCCGTGAATCAAGGCCGAAATCCGTTCAAGTTAGATTAGATTCTCACACCACAAATTCATTCGAAGAAAATGAATGTAACAAGAGGGATGTAATGGAAAAAGAAACAAATAGGGGGAAAGTAATGTCTATATCTCACGAATTAGAGCTTTATTGGAATTTGGAAAATCTTGCCTTCTTGCAAATGGGCTCAAAAGCATCTCCGAATCATGCAAATATATAAAGAGATTTCGTATTATATCTTCAACAATGGAATACCGCTTAATCACGAACACCGTTTCTCAGTTCTATCCATAGAGATAAACATTCTTTCACAAGTAAAACTAACTTGGTGAATAAGTGTAGTTAATAATTTATTTATTGGAACTCAATTAGTTAAGTTTGAAGTTTGAACTAGAACTTCCAAAGGTAAACCAAATGTGTGGTTATGCACAGCCCATAACCAAATCAATATAGGGTAGGTGCAATCAAACCTACTATCTAGCCACATTTTAGTATTTTACTCCTTATCAAAAACAAGGACCCTAGATTTTGGCCTTTTCTTTATTAAGTGGGGCTATCTAAAGGTTCCAAGTTGCTCTCAAGGTGCAAGAACAAATCGAACTCTCTGGATTTTATTGGAAAACTAGACAGATTCCAGTAGGAGATATTTTAGTAGTTTTTCTTTGGCAAATTGTATCCAAGACTCCAAGTGAATAAATCAGAAAAATATGTTGGAAAATATTGGAATAAGTTGACTTGGTAAAAGGCAAATCCAAACTTTGTCATTTTCAAATCGATCTGATTGGAAAATGGCAAAATCATTCTGGCGGCAACAATTATTTTTGTTTAGTTCTAGCCTACCTGGGAGGAATTTTTTTAACTGTAACTAAATAACCTCCTCTCATATCTCTTGGAAATTAAAAAAAATAGTATACTATGTTTTGATTTGTAAAAGATAATGTATTCAAGTGTAACTTGTGGCATGGTTCACAGGTCTAAATTGAATTTGGATTTGTATGGAGCAAGCTAGCTTATTTGAGAAGGTTAAACCAAAATTATTGGACACAAACCAGAGCTTTCTCCACCAACAGAAGAAAAGCTTAATTGCACGCAAGGTGGATAGGGAAGTAAAGGCGATCGTTGTGATGCAAGAGTCTCAATGAGCTTATTGAGCGTTTTTGTGCTTCAGATTGTACATGTGAAATGTTGGTAATGAAAAAAAGTTAAGGTAGTAGCTAAATTGCTAAAAAGAACTAATGTAAATACAATTGTGGAGGCAAAGAAAACTGAAATGGATATTTCCACATACTGCCCTAGCTCCATTCTCCATCTTGGGTAGATGAATTCAATAAAATTTCAGACCAAACTCCGTATATAAATTGAATTACTAATTTAACGTTCAAGTTAAAAATTGAATTACTATTTATTAGTGACTTCACAATTTTCTTTTTGTGCCAATAATTTTTTTTTAAAAAAAAAGATTGAGTGCCTTTATCATTTCTGTTGGCAAAATAGAACTCATCATCTGTTTTCTAGACAACAGCTTATTGATTGATGATCAATAGATCATGTGCAAATTTTCTAAAGCAATGATGGCGATGGGCTAACTTATATTATGGGCACATGGTATCAGTTTTAGAAACTTGACAAAATAGAATCACAACAATATATTTTATCATTCATCGCCAGTATGATGAAACTAATGATCAACAACTAGTACCTAATTCACGTTCTTTCACATGCACGCTCTCAACTTTTGGAGCGAACCTTTTCTGAAATTACAACCCAATCCGGTACCTTTGAACATGTTTCGCGATGTTGGGCCACGATATTAATTCTTCAGTACAATTTGGGGACCTATGCATATTATATGGCTGGCCCAAACCAGTTACTTTCAATTAAAACGCCTCGTTTGTGCACTCTAGTAGGGATGCACTGTTGACACCGGAATACAGAAGATACGGGCATTGCTAACTATGAGAATTCTAAGAGCTGAAGGCCATAAATTTACGGTATTTAAGACCTTTCGATACATTATATTATTCTTTTTGACAAACTTATATAAAAATTATTAAATCTAAATTAAAGATTGCGTAATGCGTAGTGCAGTATAGCAAATTGTTACTGAAGCTAACAATTGGTGGGTTAAGCCAAGTTAGAGCAAAGTATTATGCTTTTTCTGGACTGTACCAAAAATATCTATTTCTTCTTTGGCCTGGAAAAGCATTTTTGACTCTAGACATTTACTCTCCATTGGAATTAGATGGATTATTGGTGATGGTAAGTCTATCAGTTTCTGGTTATTTAACTGGATTTATCCTTTTCCACAGATTATTTTTCTTTCTGAAGCTCAAAAACAACATATTAATACTCAGGAAGTTGTGGCTGAATATATTTTGAATAGACCATGGAATGTCTCAAAACTCTCTACAGTTCTTCCTGTTGATGTGGTTAATAAGATCCAGTAGGTTCCTAATCCTTTTTATCCTTTTCCTGATGAAATGGTATATGGGGTCCTAGCTAAGTTTATAATAAAGTCTGCTTCTAAGTTAATGACTCAAAATATAGCTGTTCACTCTAAATGTAAGCTTTTACTCAAAATGTGGAAACAAAATCTTCCTCCCAAGATTAAAGTTTTTACTTGGCAGTTACTCCGAAAACGTCCTTCTACTAGAGACCAGATTGATACTAGACATTTTATCGATAGAAATTGCCCTTTATGTAACTGCATGTTGTTGAGGATTTAGATCATTTATTTTTCAAATGTCCTCAAACTAACCAGATTTGGTGTTCTGTTTTCCCTAATCTCCAACCTCAGACTTGGCAAAGTTCGTTTGTTGATTGGATTGATGTTCTTTTGTTACGTCTCGTTCCTTAATTTACCCATGTACTGGTCATTTGGACAGTAAGCAATAATTTCTTTCACTTTTAACTTCGTTTCGATACTTTTAAATGCTCCAAAAGTTAACTTTTCATTTCATTCATCATTTGAGAAAATTAATTTCCTTCACGAAAGTTGTAGAGAACGTCAAACCGAGTTTGTAGATACGTGACATGCAAAAATTGGAGTTCGTATGACGAAGTTATGGTCTAAAAAGTAAAAGTTACTGTTTCGAGAAGTTTCTATAAATAGAAACTTTCCATTTTTGTCTGGAAACCGTAACATTTTGCTCTCTGGCCAACCCGATTTTATCGACCAGACCTGATACGAAAACCAAGCGGGTTCTCCACCTTCCGGCCATCTCAAGACAGCGCACTGGAGCCGATCAATGAATCTCGGCATTGCCTTTCAACTTCCGGCCCCGGATTCCACCAACAATCGACCACGGTAACGAATCAAAAGAAAAAAAAAAAAGGGACCGACAGCGCTTTCCAACCACCTCCGGCGACTATGCCAGCAAGGTTTTGAAGCCCATTCACCGTAGAGCGGACCCTTCAAACGGCTTAGGACGATTCGAAGCTAGGAGGGAGGATCGGGCTTTGAAAGTTTTTAGAGTAATTTCGACCTCTTCCTTTTCGAAGTAAATTCCGGCTAATCCCTTTGTTTTTTTTTTTTTTCAATTTGTGGTAGTTGAAGAAGTTGTTTAAGATGTAGAGAGGAAGATTTTGGCATAGGTGGTGTGACCCAATTTGAGGGTCGGAGATGGAGGAGCGTGGGCTCAACGCACCGCTTCTTCTAGTGGCGCGCGGGGCCAATTCTGGCCTCCTAATTTGGTTGGTTGGGTTCCTTGTAACATTTAGAACCTGTAGGTTTGATTTTGGTGGAAATCAGAGAAAGATTGGGTATCGATTGTGAATTTTTGAAGTATCAAATTTTCGGGTGTTGATCTTCGAAAATCCAATGGTTGGATTTTCTTCGTTTTCGTCCAAGAATGTTAGAATCAACGAAATATTGTTGGTGAAGTGTGGTTTGATTCCGAGGAGTTTTGGAACTTTTAGGTTTCTGATGGTCGAAGATATCGAGTTTTCTATTTATTTATTGTAAAATTAGTTCGGGCCTTCCGTTTGGTTATTTAAGATGTATTGTTGTGTACAGGATGACATACCTGGCCACTGCTTGGTGAGTAAATCCTTACATGTGACAACCTAAGTTGTACTGTGAGAGGACTTTGATTTTAAATTATGCATGCATTTATATTTTTGAATTAACCATTTATTTAATTATCATATTATTTATTTATTGAGCTTATGTTTTGGTTTTGGAATGCAGATTGAATTAATAATTTGAAAAAAAATTAAGAACGGTACCTAAAATATAGGCCGTTCTGAAGTTCGGTGTATTTGATTTCAAATAATTAATTTCGGTACATGAAGCTCCAATCCCGACCTACTTTTAGTACATGACATCAATAACACCGTTAAACATATGCAATTATTCAATTTTCAAAGGGTAATTTTGGGTTTTCATCTCTTTCTCTCTCTGACTGATATGAACACCCAAATCTAGGTAACCTTCTCCTCCTTCTTCTCCTTCGTTCTTCTTCTTCTTCTTCTGTCTTCTCCTTCTTCTTCTTCTTCTTCCTTCATCTTCTTCCCTCCCTCCTTGATTTGATTTGGACACCCAAATCTAGGTACCCAAAATCTGATTTTCTTCTCCTCCTCCTTATTCTTCTTCCTTCTTCTCCTTCTTCTTCTCCTTCCTCCATCTTCTTCCCTCCCTCCTTGATTTGATTTGGACACCTAAATCTAGGTACCCAAAATCTGATTTTCTTCTTCTCCTCTTTATTCTTCTTCCTTCTTCCTTCTCCTCCTCCTCCTCCTCCTTCTTCTTCTTCTTCTTCCTCCCTCCCTCCCCGATATCAAGTTTTGATTTGGACACCCAAATCTAATTTTCTTCTCCCCCTCCTTCTTCTTCCTTCTTTTCTTTCTTCTTCTTCGTCTTCTTCCCTCCCTCCCCAATATCAAGATTTGGTTTGGAAACATGAATCTGGTTTTCTTCTCCTCCTCCTTCTTCTTCCTTCTCCTTCTTCTTATGCAATTTTTTTTTGTTAATCCATGATGATACGGATTTACCCTTACAAATTTCACCAAAATCACATTGACAAACGGGGGCCGAAACGACATACACCGATTTTGGGTCAAAATTAGAACTTCATGTACCAAAGTTAATTCTTTGAAACAAAATATACCAAACTTCGGAACGGCCTATATTTCATGTACCATTCTTAAAATTTTCCTAATAATTTTTGATGAATTGTTTTCCAATGTGATTTTCAGAATTTAATACATATTTATTCGTCAATTTTGAGATTTCTGAAAGATTTTCAAAACTGAGATTTTTGTTGAAATTATAATTATATAGTATTTATCGACTTTCGGTTTTGGCACTGGGAATGGTTTAGCGATGATTTCTTAGGATTTTGTTAAGATTTCAGATATGGATTTTGATTATGATATATGATTTATAAAGTAATCTCGCATTTGAATTTCATTTATGAATTGTGTTCTTATCGAATATATTTTGGCGTGTGGGACACGTTGTCGAATTTAATTGATTTATCATTAGATTTACCCTGGACACCGTACTCGTGCTTTTATTTGTGAGATTTTGGGGAAGCTTTATTGATTTTTGGTTTTCTGATGTTTTTCTTCACCATACTTGGGTTGACTTATTTGGCTCTCCCACTACACCAATAACTTAAACACACAACACTTTTTGCACAACGAAAAAAAAAGGTGTTGTGTGATGAAGAAAAGTGAATCATACAACACGTTTACAAAATTTGCGTTGTATAAGGTGGTTAAAATTTTGAACTTTTTAGCTAGTAGGTCATTGCAAAACAGTTATGAGAATAGTTTGTTGTGTGAATGAAAAAAAAAATAGTGGCAGATTTCCCTCTTAGCCTAACTCAAATTTGGCTCTAAATTGGTACTCCAAAGGACAATAGAATAATTATATCTGTTGTATGAGTGTAGCTTGCAAAATATCATACAACAGTTTTTTACTTTGTGTTGTCCAAATAATGAAGATATATACTGGCAAGATTTCAATGCATCCAAAATGTCATTCATTTCCCCAAAAAGAACAAACTTTGATCGAAATGTAGGTTAGATATATGTACTCCTACAACGTAATTTCTTATTTGTGTTGTCTAAATGAGAGATACCTATCCCTAGCCCCAAAATTGGTACTATGTGTGATGTCCCGGAAATTTGTATTTATTTTTCGAGGATTGTCTGGAATCTAATTTGTGGTTATTGGACAATTTCGTGGCTCGTGGATGGAGTGGAAGTGTTTCGGACGAATTTTTATTCGAAAAGTATGGTTTTAGGGGGGGCGCAAAGGCTGACTTTTTATTTGTTGGGATTATTGGAAAACTTCCTTTACGACAGTCGTAGAGCCAGTTGATACGAGTTTGTGGATATGTGGAACGCAAAAATCGGAGTTCGTATGTAGAAGTTATGGTCTGCGGAAGTTTTGGATATTTTTGGAAATCACTATACTATTTTCATTGGGTTTCTATTTCTGGAAATCGGAACTTCCGTTCTCTCTCATCTTTGAGTCAAACTCGACCCGGCTTTTCCGGCGATCTCCGGCGACCTCTACCGACTCGCCTCCTTGTTCTGGTCCTCCTAGCAGTGGCCTCTAGCATCGATTCTAGGTCACAGTGGTGCGGCAACACGGCGAACTCGAGTGCAGTCGAACCCGATAGAAAATCCTAGTTCCGGCGACGTCACGGCTTCAAGTTTTCTGGGTTGAGTTCTTGAAAGCCTCCCTGATCGATCTGTGGTGTTTGTTTTGATTGATTCACATTGGAATCGGATCAACTCAAGGTGAACAATTCACTGCGGCTTGTGGCTACTATCTAGGCTGTGTTGGCTTGAACCGCAGGTATTAAATTTGATCTATTTGGTGTTCTTGACATTTTGGATGGTTGGATTAATCTAGTTTTGAGTTTTGGCCAGTAGTGGTGGTTAAGGTGGTTATGCCACCAACTATGGCTGCGTTTTTGGCAGCCTTTCGGCCATGTATTGGATAGTTTCTGGTATTATATATCATCTACTCGTCGATACGAGCGTTTCGATATATAATACGTAATTTTTGGAGATCGTATGAATATGTTGTGATTTTTACAGTTTCAGACCGTTCGATGATTCGATCCATAAGGATTCGAGCATCCGATCGACTTGTGGTTTAGTCATATCGATTGTGGAAGTATTCCGGAGACTTTGGGAGGTCTCGGATGTGGTTTCGCCTCAATTGGCGTTACTTTGGGATTGTGGTTCGATTTGGGGATTCGAACTTTAATTAATTGTGATTCGTTGACTGAATCAAGGCTGTGTTTTCCTTCGGTGCTTGACAAAATACGTTCTGTAAGCAGTCTAGTGGTGTGAAGACGCAGCAAGAGTTTCGAGGTGAGTAATCTCACAATGTTCATTTACAAACGAAGTTACCTTTGTCATTTTGAGAGTTATTAATTTAACTGCAAACTATAGTTGGTATTAGTGGCATTCCTGAGTGAATGACCAAGTATATATATATATATATATATATATATATACATGAAATATATATATATATATGTGTGGGTGAGTTCATTCTCATTTTGTGATGTGACTTTTCGGTAAATAATTATGGTGGGAAATTGTATTTCCTATTGTTTTCAAAAGTGTTTGAGGATTTGGGGAGTTACAGGTTGTGCTTCTCCTTTTGGGTTGGTAATATTTTCAGGTCAGGTATGACCATTTTAAATTTTTTAATTTGACGATCGGTGGTCCGAGGATTTGAGAAGTCACAGGTTGTGATTTCTCCGTTTGATTTGATTTGACATTTTGGGTCCAGTGCGACTTGTTTAATGTTTTGATCTGAGGGTCAGGTTGGCCTAAGGATCCGGGGTTGTAGGTTGCATCCTCAGGCAATGTTATATCAAAAGGTTGAACATTGGCCGGGTGACAGGTTACAATTTAGTTAGAGCTCTAGTCTGTTGCCATTGTGCATCATGGGGGGTAGCGGGGAGTTATCTGATGCTCATGAGTACGTGTTTTAAAAGTGAGTTTCGGGGATTCTTTCTTTTAAATGTCCGATGAGGACTTTTGTATCATATTCTATTTGTTAGGTTAACGATATATATGATTGATGTGTGTTGATGTTTTGTCTAGGTTGGACCGAAGTTTCATATTCTATTTGTTAGGTTAACAAATGATATGTTTTGTCGTGAGTTGACTTTTATTATCCAGGGTGGATCGATTTATCATATTTGAATTGTTAGGTTAATGATTTATATGATTTTGTCACGGGGGTGACTTGTGTTGATTTGAGAATGTATTTTAAAATGGAGTTTTCAGGGATTCTTTCTTTTAAAAGGGAGTTTCAGACTTGTGTATCATATTGAATTGTCAGAGTTTCAACGAATATGGTTTCCGTCACGGGGTGATTTGAGTTGTTTCTTTTGGGAAAAGAATGTGTTGTTTTGGGAAAACAAGGTGTGTGTTCCTTTTTACGAGTTTATAGGTTTCCTCGTAGGGCGAGTTGTGCATGTGTGTTTTGAGTTACTCATACGGGCTTGCAAAACATTACCGGGTTTGTTGTGTGACAACCCAATGCATCATTCAAACGGTGTAGGGGTTAATCCCGCATGTCAGGATAATCATGGTTGATGCTGAGATAGCGCCATTTGCAGCTTTACGGTAGGAAGCCATTTTTGTGACTTTACCGTTATTAAGACTTCCGCTTGTAGTGAGCTCTGAGGAGCATTTACGTTTTATTTTGTTGTTGACAATTTAATTCGTAAGCTTGTGTAATATATAACTTTGTGAAGCGAGTGTATATTAACTTTGAGGGTTTAGGGCATCAGTATGTATTTGGTTTAAAGGGAAAAAGTTTCCAGGTATTTTGTATTGATGGCTGAACGATCACCCATGTATAATTATGGGATTATATATCGATTTTTATTTATGTTAAAAATCAAAGGCGTGAAACTATGATTGCACATAGGCGGGAACTATCCCTCCTTGCTCCCTCAGTTCAAATCTAAACTATGTATAATCAGACAACATAACTTCATATATGTGTTGTCTGATTCATGAATACAAAATATAAACCCCCCCGCTTGATAGCTATTATCTCCCACTTGCACAAAATAACAAATGACCTTTTCTTCAAGCATCTCTCCTCAAAACATCATCTCCTCTCGCATTTTACTATCCCTTTTCCTAGATCGCTCCTCTCCCTATTGTCTCTGAAATCCCTTCCTCCATCTACATCATGATCTTAGCCTACACACATCACCGCCGACATCAGGGTTCTATTATCTCGACTCAGCCATCACTCAATTCCATTTGTGAAGAAATAGGGTTCTGCGTATTAGGAACTGGGAAGAAGGAGGAGGTTCTTTAATCCACTGAAGATTAGGGTTCTTCGATCTCTAGGTTTACAACGTCAATTTGGGGATTTGTGGGCTACTCAATTTGGGGGTTTCACAGCTACTCGATTTAGGGTTTTTACGGCTCTTCATCCTCTCTTCGATTTGCGATTTCTGGGCTTGTGTTAGTCTTCGAATGAGAAAGGTAATGGAATTTGAGTCGCTGGGTTTTTGGTGTTTTGGGTTTGTTGTTATGGTTCTTGGGGAAGTGAAGGTCGCTTCATTACCTATAGTAGTGCTTCCATTGTTTATGATTCATTGTACTTGAAGGTAGTTCAAAACCCCAACATATTCCATCCTCATACCTATTTATTGTCTGTTCTTGATGACTTATGTTTATGAAACAGGGCAGGAAGAAGACCATTGAGCTTTCCTGTCCTCTCTGTGTCCCACATTCCCTCTTCTCCCCAAGTCATTGGAGATTGACTCCGCTATCCTCGAAGCCAAGTTTCAAGCTCCCGGGCCGGACGCCGAACCTCTTGCTTCGGAGGAGCCTTCGCCTGCCGCCTTGGAACTTACTAAATCCTTCGTGACGGAGCCAGCTCCAAAACGCAAGGAGATTTTTACTGTTGTACTAGCTCTCTTCCTTCCTTTTCGAAATTTATGCTTTTTGGTCAAATTTTAATTAATGTTAGATGCTGCAGCAGCTGCTTCATCAGCTCAAGGCCTTGGTTGATGATTGCAAGAGGACCTTCCAGGTTATTTTCTTTAGGAATCTATTTGATTACTTATGCTGTTAGCTTGCCATTAAATTGTTCTATGCTATGTTTTCAAATTTGAAATGGAAAAGTTAGGTTTGTGTCATTGTGAAGCTTAAAGAAGGCTAGAACTTATTGACAATTTGATAAAGTGGTTCAACCCCAATACATAAACATAAAAGGAGTCGAGAGAAGGCAAGAGGACTTGCTTATCTTCATGAGGAGTCAAGCCCAAGGATTGTGCATAGAGATGTCAATGGCAATAATATTTTGCTCAATGCAAAACTCTGCCTAAAAATATCAGATTTTGGATTAGTAAAGCTGTATGATGATGACAAAACCCATACCAGTACCCGAGTTTCAAGGACAATGTAAGCACTATTATTTTTCTAGTCACCTATTGGCATTGCATATATAATGCACACTAAACGGTTTTATGCCTTATATGTAGTTGATAGCTGCAAATATATGGCGCTTGGCATCTACCGAGCTATCACACAACATTTATAACACATACCTAGTGTCTCTGTGTTTCTCAGACAACTGTGTTCCACCGTTGTCTGAATTTTCAACAGGCAACGACTTAGTCTACAATAATAGCCCTCCAAATCACACAACGGTTTTCTCCCGTTGTCTGTGTGAGCCCCGAGAAATTTATCGAGTTTACATAGAGATCGTTCGACATGTTATTTATTTACGATCTCGGTAATTGTCAATGTGCTCGAGAATATTTTCAGAAAATTTTGTGACGTGAAATCTTCAATTTAGAAGTTGGATAATGAAGTACACGTCACAACGAGTTCGTGGAAATTTTCGGAGAATTTTCAGGTCACCCGAACTTTTTTTTTTTTAACTATTTTCCGAAGTTGAGGAATTTTAGAAATTAAATTAAGAAATTAGGAAACAGATGGCGTGATCCTAGCCATCCACCGACTCCACCTCTTGATCCTAGCCGTTCATCCTTAATTGGGTCAGTCTATTTATCTATGTGTGCTTTGTTGGGAGATCCAGAAGGACCGAGAGAGAGGAGAGAATCAGAGTTCTCTCTCTAACCCGAAACGAAACCCAGAAACCGGCAACAGGGTCCGACCGGTGCTACTTCGTCAGGCCACCGATCGACGACGGATGACCACCATCTTCTTCGCCTCCTATAGCCTGATGCTCTTGGATCGTCCATGCACTGAACGGAGAAGAAAACCCGACGACGAGAAGCCCGAATCTTTACCGCCAACCTCTGCAATTTCCGGTGATTCCGGCCACCGTTTGGGCCACCAGTGGTACAAAACCTTACTTCCTCGTCATTTTATACATGTTTCTGCAATTAGTTTTCAAATGGGATCGAGTTTTGATGGTTGTGGTTTCTAGGTGCCCTCGGTTCCGTTGCAGTTCATCGACGTCGGTGACTATTCCGGCCTTTCTGAGCTTGCTTGCTACACGAAAGACTATCAGGCCTTCAAACTCTACGCGTCTGGGTAAGTGGGTTCTCCAATCTGGTTAAAGTTTCAAGCTTTGGCAGTCTGGGTTCAGTCGATCACCGCCTGTGTTGCTGTGCTTGACGACCAGTTTGAAACTCCTCGTGAGACTGCTGTGTTGAGTTAAACTTGAATCTTGGAACTGAACCTCAATTGTGTTCAATCTCAGAAATTGGGAGGTGGAACACAGATTGTAGCTGGTCGAATTAAAGCCCGAAGTTCATCTACGAGTTGTACTAGCAAAGGTAAACTCGGGTTCTGGACTAGATGCTTCTTGTTTTGCTTACGAGTGCAGAAAGTAGTTATTTGATTGATTGAGTATTTTGCTGCATATTTGAAATTGTGGCTATAGTCAGTTAATTGTGTTGAGTTGTTAAGTTGGAAAGTGGCTATTATATTTGAAAGTACAGAAGATGTGATTTAGTGATGAGTGTTGCTGTGGAATATTTGGAAATGGTAAAGCTTGGGTGTCCATAGTAAATTCCGTGGAGTTACTATGCAGCAAAACGGTTAAGTAAATTCGAGATCTTTCGTTAGTGACATCGTTATTGGTTTGCTTGTGTATTTCGTGGTTTGATAATAAGTAAGGGAAAGAAATTAATGTTTATACATGTATTGGGTGGCCTTAGTAATCGGGTGCACTCAATATATGTTTGGTCGATAACGTAACTTCAAGTCAATGTTCGATAATTTAGGTAATTATCGAGTCTACCTCGATTGGTCAAACATGGTCAAATGGTCAAAGTGATCAACCCTTGGTCAACTCCTGGTCAAACCAAGAAAGGTTGGTCAAACCTTGGTCCACTCCTGGTCCAACCAGGAACAGTTGGTTTAGACGATTTGTTAATCGTCGAGTTTTCGTAAAATTGTTCAATGGATTATTAACTATCGAAATGTCGGAATCTAGGGCTCCAGTTACCCAAGGAACAGAAGGTTCGCAACTCTCGGAGTACGTAAGAGAAAGCATCGGAATCCAGGTAGGGATTCAGGACTCTCCTGGGTTAGTGATTTTCTTATATTGTTATGAAATGATGCATGTTAGTTAGTATGGTTTGGTTATGTTCAAATGCAATGCATACTAACCAAAAATGTGAGAAATGTGATGGCTTGAGAGCGAAGGGTGGCTCTGACTTCCTTGGGTTCGATCCCCAAAACCTCCGGAGGGTTAGATACACCGTCGACGGTGAGCGATCGCAATGACGACCCGATCAGTGTGTGTAGCTAGGTAGCGGACGCTCTCGCTACGCTTACCTAGTGATAAATTAAATTGAGGTAAGGTCGTGTAGTGGGTCTCATGGGACCGGCCATCAGGTAAAACTTGAATGGGGCGCCGTATTTAGTTAAGCATCATGCATTAGTTTTCAGTTGAAAAACATTAAAGTTTGTCGTTCACTTTTAAAACTTGGTTTAAGCTTATTTTCATACTGGAGCTCCAAAAATCTATTTATTGGTTTCAAGCCTAGTCGAGTTAGAGTTCCTGTTGAGCAGCGAGGACGAAAGCTCACCCCTACAACAGTATGAATGCAGGTACTGTGCACTGGTGACGGGACAATAGCGGACTGAGCTGGGTGTGCAGAACAAGTTCGGGTAAACCCTTGTCTGGAGTTTGTGCTAAATCTTATTTCTCAAACTTCGTGTTTCGGAGCTTGTTGTTATCTAGCCTCATGTTAAACTCAGTGGGATTCTCTTCCATTGGAATCCATACCCCGTGTGAGCCTTATCCAAGTTCTAGACGAATGAAATAAGTTTTAGCAACTCAAGGATTTTCACCTCAAAAGTATTTGTAGCTTCCGCTGTGTTTTACAAAAAGTTTTTCAAACAACATGCCTAGCGGTTCTCTAGGATATAAATCGAGCGTTCGGTTTATGTTTTAGAGACTCGCGGCACTGTGACATGCTTAAGCTGGTGAGGTGCAGCTTGGGGCGTTACAGTCTGATAAGGTTTTTGGTGTAGTGCCCTCCTCACGTTGGTGGCAATCGAGGGTTTTGTTTAGCGCTCCTCTTCACTTACTTTGTGTTTTTTAAGTTGTTGTCAAGGATAGAGCTTGGGAGGCTTTGAACCGCACCTGAGATGCTCTTATATTGTATGGTGATACTAATCTTCTCCATGTTATATATATGTTTACTTAACCAGCAAGGTTGGTTTGTTTTTACTAGAATTCCGATTTAAAGAAAATTTTATAAATGTTGCATGCATCGAGGCTTTATAAGTTTAATACATAGGAAAGTATAAATCCCTCTTTTATTTCATTTATTACAAGTATTTATTTTTGTCCACTCACGCTTACGTTTTTCAACTACTTTCCCCTGAGCCCTTTGGTTTCAAATGTCTAGTTTGCAGACTAGCTTAGCTGTGGTAGAGCATACTTGGAGTTAAGGCATAGTCAACAGTACAGCTTCCGCATATTTGTCTTGTTTCTATTTCCTTGTTTCCGTTATAGATTATAGTTGCTCTGATGGCTAACCTATTGTGTAAATTGTCTATTGTGAGTAATTACAGACCTTTAATTGTGTATTAGAGTTTATGTGATTTAGGAAGAAGGGTGGCTCCAGGAGTTAAGGATGATGCTTGACATTAGTAGTGTAAATATGTTTTCAACAGATTTTGAATAGTCCATCTTTAGGGGTGACTCTGCCGAATTTTTGATAGAGTTGTTCCTAAGGTGGGCCCAGCAAGGCCACCTCGAATTTCATGGTGAAATATGGGGTGAGTCCTGTCATATTTCCACTATTTCCTCCCAGGAAACTAGTCCTTTTAGCATAGCCTTGACTACAACTTATATTATATGGAAGGCAAGAATTAATCTTATTTTTAGGAATAAACCTTTTCTTCCAACTCGTATTTTTTACATTGTAGCTTCTTCTTATAAAAGTTATATCCATTTTAATTCTACTTTTACTTAGAAATCTTTTCTCTCTAAAATAATCAAATGTTGCCTCCTAAGGAAGGTTACATCAAACTTAACTTTGATGGCTTAGTATTATCATCTTCAAGTACAGCTGGAGGATTTGTGTTTAGGAATGCAAAAGGGCTTCCTCTTTTAGTAGCTTGTAAGCTTAAATCACGCAGATGTTCTTTTAGCATAAGGTCTTTCCTTAAGAGTTGGATACACGCAGCTCTGATCCATGGATTTACACATTTAGAGATTGAGGGTGACTCCAAAGTCTTAATATATGTTATTTCTGGCACCATACAAGTTCTTTGGAGTCTCAAATCCATTATTCATGATATCAAGCAGTTGGCCAAGCATCTGCATATCATGTCTATCAAACATGTTAAAAGAGAAGCAAACTTCTTGTCGGATGCTATTGCTAAAACAGGCCATCAACCATGCTCAAGCTTGGAACAAGTCTCTCCCCCTTACTGCATCCTAGGCTTTTCTTTTTTATTCCTTAAGTGTTGGTTGTTTGAGGTTTTAAGTTATCAGTTTTATTTCTCTTTTCAAAAAGAAAAAAAAATTAAGATTGCAGTAGATTATTCTAATTAAAAAGTTTTCTTTTCTACAATTGAGAACTAAGATCAAATTATGAAGAATCCAATAATAGAAAATCAAGTTCATGGAAGACATGTAACAATAGAATTAGCTATGAAGAAATTTCGAACTTCAATAGCAACTAACAAATAAGAGAAGAGATTTGAAGAAGTTGGAGTTGAAACTAGGGCTTCTAAATATTTTCTTTCATACATGAAATTTTTTTCTTTCAGCTGCAAGTGAAATGAGAATAGCCTAAACTATTAAAACGAAGTTGAGGAAGAGCAATTCAAACATCGTGTTGTTAGAAAAAGAGGTAGAGTGCACACCCTAAATGGCGAAAGTCTTACATTCTTCTTCTTCTTCTTCTTCTTTTATGAGAGGAATTTACCGATGATTATTCTATTGGCGAATGGGTGTGTATTTTCATATTTTTATGGTTGACTTTTGACAATAAAATAGTTGGCAACAAAGGTATTTATTTTTCTATGAAAGGCTTTTGCCAATTCAAGATTCTTTGGAATACATGTGTTCCTTTTTTCTTTTCTTTTTTTACGGAAGGCTTTAACCACGACGTAAGTATTCTCATCCAATAATAGCACATTGTGTGTGAAATAACAGCCCCAAGTCTTAAACATTATAATTTATAGGCAATTGTTACACTACAAAAAAAATTCAAATTGCCATGGCGATGTGCCGTCGCGGAAAGTGAAATTGCCGTCGCGAAAGACCAATGGCGACGACAATTGCGCCGATGTCGTTGAGGGCATCGCCATTGGTATTTGCGACGGTAAATGCACCGTCTCAAGCTTATTAGCAACGGCAACCCCTTGCCGTCACAAGAATTTTGCTACTGCAAAATGCCGTCGCAAATATCTATGGTGACGCCACCGACCGCTACCAAAACTTTGCGACGGTAAAATTGCCGTCGCAAAATTTTATTTATGAATTAAAAAAAATATGGCATGCAAATATGCATTGCCAGATTTTTTTCTTTTTTTGGATAAAAGCGCGTTGTACAAAAAGGAATTAAACACATTGAAAAGGGAATGTTAAATTTTGATTTTTCTCATGAATGTTACAAAAGCAATGAAGCTCTTATACAAGAGTTTACAAGATAATACAAGGTTCTTTTCTTCCTCTACTTCAAGAAAAGCTTTGCAGGGATCTTCCTCCATCTTCCTCAAGATATGTGTCCGTTTTCTATCTACACAGATAAGTGAAAAGTATTTAGATAAAGAAACATAAATCAAGTGAAGAGAGGGAGGCACTACAAGAGAAAATGTCATAGGCGACAACCCAAAGTTGTCGTAAAAAGTCAAAATTTCTCGCTGAATTGAAAATGCGACGATTTTGGGTTGTCACAACCAGTTGTCGCCTTA
Organism: Rosa lucieae; assembly: GCA_024704745.1. Taxonomy (NCBI): domain Eukaryota; kingdom Viridiplantae; phylum Streptophyta; class Magnoliopsida; order Rosales; family Rosaceae; genus Rosa; species Rosa lucieae. Next base: position 58,120,008 of record CM045498.1, read on the forward strand.
TGTGTTTTACTGATTGTCAAAAGCGACGAAATTACACAGTTGTTGTTTTTTCAATATGTGATGCAATTGGTTCCTCGCATATCACAAATTGTGAGACTCACAAGTATGTTACCAAAAACTATATGCAAGACTTTATATTTATTACTATTTTTAATATACGAGGCTTTGTTTACGTCGCATATTCCATATGCGGGGATTGAATGTTTGTTGCATTTTCAATAAGCGTCGCAATTCGTTCCTCGCATATAACATATTGTGAGACAAGTGAGTGCGTTACAGAATGCTATAAGCAAGACTTTATATTTGTTACAATTTCTAATATACAAGACCTCGTTTACGTTGCATATTCTGTCTGCGAGGTTTATATGTTTGATAAAAAATTTATATGTGAGATTTTTTTTTGTTGCAAAAAATAATTGCGAGGTTTCATTTTTGTTGCATATATTAATATGTGACACAAATGTATTTGTTGTAGAAAACTATATGCGAGGCTTTTTGTTTGTCTCCTATAATTTCATTGAGGAACTAATTGCGTCGCATATTGAAAAAAACAACAACTATATAATTTCGTTGCTTTTGACAATCAGTAAAACACATAAAGCGACAACTAGTTGCGACAATCCAAAATTGCCGCATATTTAATTAAGTGAGAAATTTAGTCTTTTTACGACAACTTTATAAAAACTTTTTACTTTTGTGATTCTCTAATCTATAGCAAGAAAATTCATTTTCATAGCATTTAATAGATAGTAAAGATGAGCCGACAAAATAAGAATATATTAACCCAAAGTATTCTTTACAATCAATATCAATTCAAAATAGTTAGATCAATAATAATTCAAAACAGTCTAGAGATCCTTGTATACTAAATCCAACATACTGGTAACCAAATTATTGGTCGTTGGTTTGCTGAAAAGTGTTGCAATGAACTCTTCATCTTTTTGGCATGCTCCTGATCACTTCCCTATATTTTGGAATATTGTCTACTCGCTCTTGCACTTTGAACTCATTACTGGGGACACATCTGCCGCGTTGAAAGTTTATTTTTAGAGATTTTGTAGAGGCTGTGGCATCTGCAGGGCAAAACAATGACTTAGTTCTAAGAAATGAGAAGGGCTTGACAATGAATGGATAACTTGGCTTAAAAAGAACAATAGTGCAAACTTACCTCCACTATGATGCCAAGTTCTCTTAATGAAGAAGTAATTTGAATGATAGCTTCATTGCATCTACCAACCTAGGATTCACCAGACTTATTGCAGCCCAAATAGCTTATGCATCATGCCTGCATATAATCAGAACAGCAAGTATGCGAGTTGCTCAATCTAATCCCAAATCCCAATTAACTCAGTTTTCCACCAAAAATTGAAAAAATTATTGATTCAATAAATATAAAACAGACCAAATTACATGGTGAATTGGCCAAAAAAACAATCACCTCAGTTGCGGTGCCAGCCAAAGCACTGAAAGTGGACTGTTCTGCATCAAAAAGCTTCATTTTATTCCATAGTCCCTGACCAATTGTATCACTAAAATCACAAGTTCCAGAATAAACAATTTCACATTCACTCTAACTGAAAAGTAGAAATATTGTTACCTATCCCAAAGAGACCTTCATAATCACAGTTCTAATAAATTATAAGGGAGGAAGGTAAAACCAAATAGAGCTCCCCTCAGATGCATCTTGAAACATAGAACCTCATGCATTGTCATAATCATTAACAACCAACCTTGGAACAAAACCAATTATCATAAGAAAGCACAAAAACGTTCAGAACCCTAACCTACATTTCCAACACAGATCATTGCTCAACAAGATTTCTTTATGCCCACCACATGCCTCATGACCCAACTCACATTGCCATCCATGATCACAGCTACGTGCCCTGCAAACAAGGCTGTGGAAATCAAGTAAATGTACCATGACAAAGACTGATGGATTAAAAAACTCCACCGTTCTCAAATGAGACCCTCATTAATCATGAGCAGCTTGCACCAGATTTTGTTCCTTGTTAACAAAAAAGAGGATAATGACTGCATATAAACATACTCAGACACTTCCTCGCACTATGCTTGAGCTTCTCCTTCAAACTAAGCATTCATGAGGACATCTGGTCTATGTTACACACTTAGATATACTGATTAGTAATACCATTGAGTTGACCAAAAATAGACATAGCTACTGCCAACTACTTTCTCACAGAGTGTTTTGGAATAGCATCAGTAAGCTTATCATGCAATTTCAAAAATCTATCTGAGGCGGCCTTACATTGGTTTTTTAAAACACCCTACAAGATACAAACAATCAATGAAGAGTATAATTAAACAATAGAAAGCTATAATTAAACAGGAAGCAGGAAACTCACCTTCATTTTTCTTCGCGATGTGATGCGCAGAAGGCGGTGGCTACAAAAATTACCCAGTCCTATAGAACAACAACTGAAATCAAATAGAACATGAAGTTCCTCACGAACGTCGCCAAGTTGAGCGAAACCGGCCCCGTAGACAGCGAAGAACGTCCAGGCAGAGAGGATCCCGCCGAATCAGGTCCGGTAGTTGTCACGGAGGACTATGGCGATGGAGGCGAAGATGCCCGGGACGCCATTTCCGACGTCGAGGAGCATGACGGCGGTCATGGACGGCGTGAGGTTGAGAGCGGAGGTGAGCTTGGTGGTGACGAGAGAGAAGTGGTCCTGGGCGGCTTTGATGAGGATGCTAGGGGAAGAGGCAGAAGTGATTAGGTTTATATTTTCATTTTTCACTTCTTTTTTTTTTTTTTTTGGTACAAATTTTTCACTTCTATTTTGATATAGAAGAAGTCTGCACATTTTTATGCATTGCGCTTTTTTTTCTTTGGTATATTTTTCCTCCAAAATCCGGTGTTTATATATTAATTAAAGCTTTAAGAATTCGGATTTAAATTAAAATTAGCTTAGATGAAGGTTCAATTTCCCTCCAATATACAAAACGAATAATTTAAAATTTTAGACTCTAAAAGCACACCACTGCCGCAGGGCATTATTTAGCAAATTTCATTGAATAGATATATGAATTGTAGTCTGACAACTAAGCTAAGATCTTGTCTTCATAGTATAACTCTTATCTCATAAAGAAAAAAAAAAGCAACAACTATCATCGATTCAGTTATGCTCTATAAGGCTGTTATCTCTAAGTTCATTCAGAAATATAATAGCATATAGAAATAAGAGAGATTAAAATAAAAGTGTGCTTATGAGGGCCTCAGAAGATGTGATGTGATCGACCTACTTTCATTGTCTCTGGTGAGTTAATGTTACGAAATGTCCTTGTTACTTACACTACTCATTTGATTCCCTGCTCAATTATAATTAATCTCCATTATATCTAAATCAAATAGTGAAGAATAAAAATCGAACTGTGCTCAAAGAAGTAGAAAGTATGAGAGAAATGATAGACTGATCCTGATGCAATATATATACTTAAAAGCTTATGGTTTGAGAGAAATGATAGCGTTTTAAATAACTTCAAATTGTGTTAAATTTAGAATTATCATCATTTCCATGAGCTGTGATACATGCTTAACTTTTAATTTTATTAAAATATGTGGTCTCCACTTGCAAGTAAGTATCCTTGTAGTTATATTCGCCTTGAGAAGATTTCTCATTATTTGGATTACCTTCGAGGGGATTTCTCTTTACCCAAATCCGTCTTGAGAGGTTTCTCCTCACTTAAATTCACCTTGAGGGGATTTCACCTCACCCATCTGCCTTGAGAGGTTTCACGCTTTTGTCTCACCTAGATTCGTCTTGAGGGGATTTTGCCTCACCCAAATCCGCTTTGAGAGATTTCACCTCGAAGCATTTTTCCCAAACAGATTGCTGCTTCTCTATTATGTCATTTCTTGACTAGAAACTGTTTTTAAATTTTACAGCCCCACATAACCTCAATATTCCGTAGTGTATGTTTCTCTATAAATAGTCAAGTAACTTTTTTATTTTTTTATCTCTTCTCACATTTTACAAATTTTTCTTCATTTTATCGAAGATATTTAACTATATCGGAGAAATTTCACAGAAACGGTGGAAGATAAGATATTTTTCCTTTATGATATATCGATAGGTTGTGAGAAAGTTTAAGTTGTCATATAGTCATTAGGCAACGATTTCCCTAATTGGTCTTTTGTGAGAAAATTAAACTTGTTACTTAAAGTAGTCACAAAAATATTAACTGACAATTAGTAGAAATTATTGCATAATTAACATTTTGCGAAGAATTGAGTGTCGCATAATGTCATATGGGCGACAACTGTCAATTTCTCGTAAATACCTACTTTATGCTACAAATCTGGGGAAGATAAGATATTTTTTCTTTATGATATATCGATAAGTTGTGAGAAATTTCAAGTTGTCACATAATCATTAACCGACAATGTGTAGAAGTCATCGCCTAATTGGTTTTCAGTGAAGAAGTTCAAGTTGTCACATAATTATCAAGCGACAACCTGTAGAAGTCGTCGCCTAATTAGGCTTTTGCGAGAAAATTAAAGTTGTCACATAAACATTAACCAACAACTAGTAGAAGTTGTCACCTAATTGATTTTTCAGTGAGGAAGTTCAAGTTATCACATAATCATCAAGCAACAACCTGTAGAAGTCGTCGCCTAATTGGGTTTTTGCGAGAAAATTAAAGTTGTCACATAAACATTAACCAACAACTAGTAGAAGTTGTCGCCGAATTGATTTTCAGTGTGGAAGTTCAAGTTGTCACATAAACATTAACCAACAACTAGTAGAAGTTGTCACATAATTGATTTTCAGTGAGGAAGTTCAAGTTATCACATAATCATCAAGCGACAACCTGTAGAAGTCGTCGCCTAATTGGGCTTTTACGAGAAAATTAAAGTTGTCACATAAACATTAACTAACAACTAGTAGAAGTTGTCTCCTAATTGATTTTCAGTGAGGAAGTTCAAGTTGTTACATAAACATTAAGCGACAACCTATTAAAGTTGTCGTCCAATTGATTTTTAGCAAGGAAATTATGGTTGTCACATAAACATGAACCGACAACTCATAGAAGTTGTCGCTAAATCAGTCTTCAACGACAAAAATTTAGTTGTCACATAAACATTAAGTGGCAATCCACAGAAGTCATCGCCTAATTAATCTTTTGTGAGGAAGTTAAAGTTGTCACAAATATACTAACCAACAATTGGTAGAAACTGTCGCCTAATTGACATTTTGCGAGGAATTGGGTGTCGCAAAATGTCATATGGGCGACAACTGTCAATTTCTCGTAAATACCTACTTTATGCGACAAATCGGTTGTCGCTAATGGGTTCATGTGCGACAACTGAAATTTCCTCGTATTTACCAAGTTTTTACGACGATTTTTAGGTTGTCACAATGAAATTCCTCGCTTTTGCTATTTTCTCTTGTAGTGAGGATGAGCCTAAGACTTGGGACTACACTTACGGATACTAAAGTTTAGGCAAATTGATGTTGATATCCTCTGATTAATTACTTTATGAAAGCATAGATCCTAGTGTGGAGAAGTGTACATTTGAATGAAATTTGGAGTGAAATTTGGAGAAGTGTACATTTGAGTGATTAATTACTTCATTACAGCATAGATCCTAGGTCGGCAAATTCACTGTCAACCAGATCAAACAATATCGGTGTACACTACACATCAATCCACATAAAAAAACTTAAAGTGAAATTTAGACTACATATATATGAGTTTTCATACCTGCAAATCCCCAAAAAATGTTACTGAAAGCTCTGCCTCTCACCCTCCTTTTCCAACTGTGCACTTCAGAACCTATGTTCCAACTTCTCCTTTTCCTTGTAGTTCTGGACATAGCTACATCAATTCAAGATTCAATGAACATATATAGAGTTGCAAATTTAGACCTTGATAAACAATGAACAAGAATTACAAACATAAGAAATAAGATGCAGAACAAAAAAAACCTTTACTTAGTTTCGTAGCTTTTAGTCATTTCATTATAGTTTCAATTCATATATACTCTGAAAGAATTTAGTTCCTACTGTCTTATGGTATTGATATGCCCTGTTTTACTTTTAAGCTTCATTGTCCTGTGCCTAGGAAGGATCCAAAAGATAAACTCTTAGAGGAATAGGTCACATAATCAACTCATCACAAACAACTGAGCTCAAAAGATTGTGAATCATCAATAACTATCATTGTTATTCACCAATTGATGTCACACACTCAAAATAAAAATCAAAAGCTTACACCTTTTTCATGCCAACCTCCTCAAACCCCAATTCAAAACACAAACGTACCCTAATATCAAAACCATCAAACCAGTCTCACAAAAGCAAAGGATAGTCTTTCCCATTAAATTGTTTAAAAAAAGATTTCAGGAACAAATTAGCGCTCAGATTTTATGACTACCAACTAAAGCTAGGATATATCTGTTTACAATGATCCTATTGTACTAGATATAATCTCTAGCAAAGCAAATCAAATAGATAGAATAGCAAAGTAGCATAGCAAAAAATAATATTAAATTTTGATGAGAAATTACACTAAAACTAGATTGATTCTTGAATTCTATCAAAAAACGGTGGGCATGAGAACTTAAACAACAAAGTTTTAAATGACCACCAATTAGAGCCAAAACAAGAGTCCCTATAACATAATTGAATGGAATCATGACTGAGCATTCTGTCTGTAAGCTTTTTTTAAACTGCAGCTAATGTTGACAAAGGATAATTTAATGGAAGCAAATCAGGTAAATTACAGCTTAACTCCACAACTTTGCTATCTATTACAGCATGATCATTACCGTTACAACCTTACAATTACTTATTGTTGTAGACTAACTTGCTCTTTATATTCCTATTTTACTGAGCCTAACTTATATATATGCTTGAGAAATCCAAAAGCATAAATTAAAAACTAAAAAGGTTAGTATGAAAGTCCAAGATTTGTTGCATATGAAGGTCCACAACTCCATAAGCATATTAAATTCTGCAATCTAAAGATTTTAAATTCGTTTCTTCTTGAAAGAAACAAAACTGCCAACCTTAAACTCGTCTCTCTAAACATACTTTATATTTTAAGATAAGATGAAGACTATATCAGAAAATTAAGTGTGAACAACAGCAAAGGTTTATTAGCAGTAAACAATGTGCTAAACTCGTCTGGTTGTGTAATTGATTCCTCATGTCCTTATCTTTTCCCATCAATTCCATGAAAAGCAAGAAAGAGTATAAATCCATTTAAACATGAGCACTAAACAACAGAACCCGACAAGTATGACAGGGCAAAGTGATAATCAGTAAACTAGAATTTAGAACGGGTGAATCACAGCATCACTAGCTTAGTTATAAATTTTTTCTGCAGAAACCATAGTTCGGATTTGGTGTCTAAAAGGAAAACAAAGTTTATATCAAGAACAAAAGAAGATTGATGTTCTCACCAAGATAAGAGCTTTTAGTAGGTTCCCAATTCTCTAAGAATGCCTCGTTTTGCAGCTGTACCTCAAACCAAAGCAAGCTTTGGCTCAACTCTTTGAGTTTATGCCCTCCCTTTGTAGTTGACTACTAACCATTATCGATCCCAACAAAAACCAGTACATCCAGAACATGTAAAACTCAACAAATATTATATCCCTAATTAGAAAAAGAGAAACTCTAGACTCACAGAGTTCTCAGTTACTATAAGCATGAAAAAATTTTGATTAGAAAATACATTTGCATTTGACAAAAAATAAAAAACATTAGTTATACCTCAAATTCAAAGCTTCATGCTAAAGGAGAAGCCGAGTTTATCCTAGTTAAGCAGCTTGCGCTCATAGCACAATGAATTCGATTGAGCATTTGAACTTGTCCTATTAATTAAGTGTCAAATGCATTTGTATATAACTTTTGTTCCAAAAAATCATATGTATAAATTATGAAGGAACTGGGTATATAAACTTACTAAGCCAATGCAAACAAAACCAAGTGCAAATCCAAGTACTATGCACATGTAGAATGTTGAAACCGAGGTAGTTTTCTGAGATAAAAGACATGAATAAGTTGACAGCAACAAGTGTATTCAAATGCGCATAAGCCTCATTTGAACTTGTCCTATTAATTAAGTGTACTCATATGTGCATAAACCTCTTTTGTTTCTTGTTCAGCCTAAATTTCCAGTAGAAAGGAAACAGTAAGTTTTTGGCAAAAGTACACATATATCACAAATTATTCCCACCTCTATTGCTTTCTAAGAGCAAGAAACTGAAAGTCATATTTTCACAACTACAAAGTCCAAGATTCCAATTATGCCTACTCCCTCATAATAAAGCTATGAATCAAGCCAATCTGACTTCCAATTTTCAAGAATCGGAGTTGAAAGGTTTTACTAGAACAATACATCAGTGCCTCAGTAATCAAGAACATTGATTCTCCAAGTAATAATAAACAACACTAAAGCATTTCTGCTAAACTCCATCAAACCAAGAACATGACAAACACCACTATTTCTACACAGAAGTATAGAACACAGCCTACACTATTTCAATTTTGATTAAAGTGAAATAAACACATAACAGGGGAAATTGAGAATCCAAGAACTGGGTTTTAGATTTCAGATCTTCAAACAGATCTGAGATTTTAGAGAGAGAGAGAGAGAGAGAGAAGACAAGTCACTGCAGGCCAGATTGGGTTCGAGGAGAAGGTCGGACCGGAATCAGATTCGAGGATAGATTGAGAGAAGATTGATGTGTCGTTGGCCCACTGTGCCCATGCCATTGACCATCATCCGCGGAGGAGATTGGGGGAGAGTGAGTCAGAGAGTCAGAGAGAGAGGGATGAGATTCTGAGAGTTTGAGAGATTGCTATGGTCGACTTCGTTGTAGGGACTGGATGGAGTGAGCGGGAAATAGCAGATGTAGGGAGCGAGAACAAGAACAAAATTTTTGAACCCAAAAACCTAAAAACTTGCCAACATGAAAGAAAATGTATAAAATGAAAATACACGACGGCATATATTACCGTAGCTAAAATTAAAGAAATTTGGCGACGGAAAGAACATGCTGTAGCCAATGTGGGTATATTTAAGCTATGGCGACGCCATGCCGTGGCAAATAATTTTTCTCTTTGAGACGTCACATTTGCCGTAGCAAATTTTAGATCAATGGCGACGGCATTCTCACGCCGACGCTAACTAGTGAAGCTAAATGAATTCTTTTTTGTAGTGTTACTATCTTTACAATGTTTTCTTCTAAAATAGAAGAAAGAAAAAAAGAAGATAGGACAAGACACTGATGATTAAAACCTAACCTTAAGAATATAAGGAAACCTAAGATACCCTAACAAAGGCAAAATGAACTTTGGCCTGAACAAGCATCCCATTCACCAAAGAAGTTATCTTGCATAAACCCAAAAAGGCGCCATCCTCCCCAAATAAACTTAGATAACATACCATCAAGGAAAACTAAACTAGACACCTACCCAAAACCTAGCACACAAACAAAATATTAAAGCGCAATCCATGAACCAGAAGTAGTGTTAACCTAGCTGTGGGCAGAAGCAGTACTGCACCATGCCAACTTCAACTACACTAATAGAAAAAACACCAAATCACAAGCAAAACACAACCACATACAAAAAAAAACCTCCATGCAGATAGCCTCAACAAATGCACACCACCATGAGTAAAACACTCAAATCCGGAAAAGAGTGATGAGGAGGAACAACCAACTCAATCATAGGTAGCTTATGCAAAACCTTACCTCCCAAAACTTATTTAAGGACAAAAGCCCATAACAGATAATAAGGCATCACCCGTTATCAGCAATCGACAACCTTTAATAACTAGAAAAACACATTATCCCATACATGCAACAAACTCAAGAATCCACAACTCAAAGTCATCGACCACCTGATAAAGCTTGTACACAGGGCAAGTGAAATGAAACCCAAAAAGACATTCATGAGAAAGCAACCATAGAAAACCTAGATAGAAGAAGCAAGTACTGCTTCATGTCCAACATAGGGTGCAAGGGCAATTACCAAGCTCTAAATGAATAGAGACACAGAAGACGAAATATAATAGGGCTGGGCACGGGCCGGGCTGAACACAGAAAAAGTATGGATCTGGACAAAACCAAAGTTTCAGGTATCAGTCTGGTCTTATAGTTTTCCAAATCAAGAAACGTTGAGAGCCCAGCCAGAGGTTTACAGTTTGGTGTTATTGGGTTTTAAGTCCCAAACAAGAAAAAAGAGTTGCATTGTTGCAGGTCAGCCACGTCTTAATCCTGATTTGATTGAGCTGGAGAAAATGGGGAAGAAGGTAGTCGAGATCCCAGTGACCTGAGCTGAGGAACCATCGGGTAGGAGAAGGCGGCGGCGATGGAGAAGAAATTAAAAAAGTTAAAGAAAGGGAAGAGGAAGAAGAAAAAGATGGAATTGATCTCTATTAAAGTGTGTGTTTATACCTACACTAGCAAGCTAGTTCTCTCCATCACCAAGCATAAGTAACACCTACTTTGGGACATCCACAAGACATGGCAAGGCCCAACCGAGACATGCATCGTGTAGCCCTATGTTCAAGATACGCCACGGTATCCGGAAGTCGCAAATCCGACGTCGGGAAGCCACCTTTCCGCCCTTGCCAAGATGCCACCACAACATAGCTTTCTACATGCTTCTAGGCTTAATAGACTAGAAATATGTGGAAACTTGTCCCACATCGAAGAATAAGTAGAGGAGATGGCTTCCTTGACTTATAAAAGGAACTCTCCTCCCACTCAAACATTCATTCATGCACTCCATTACAACACACTTTGTAATCATGTTAGGCCGCAAGGCTCGACACACACTAGTATAAACATTCAAGTGGACGTAGTCTCCCGCTCATGCGGAGGCGAACCACTATACATCTCGTGTCAACTCTTTCTCTCTATCTCTCTCTCTTTGATGCTAACTAGAGTCCCCTCGGATTCTAACGTTAACAATTGGCGCCGTCTGTGGGAAGCCAACACAAAGGCTTCGTCACCTACCACGAGCTTTGACCCATAAGCATCGAAGTCAACGCTCATTCAACATCAAATTAGGGTCCGGTCAACGCCCGCGCAGGGTCGGTCAACGCCCGCGCAGGGTCGGTCAACGCCCGGCGGGGTCGGTCAACGCCCGGCGGGGCTGGTCAACGCCCGGCGGAGTCGGTCAACGCCGGGCTAGCTTGGTCAACGCTGACCTTGACTCGGTCAACGCTGACTGCAAAAAAAAAAAAAAAAATTTGGGCGCCAATTTTCTCTGGACACCCAGAAATCTTCTCTGGGCACCCAACAATAAGGCATGAAGATGACGATCCGCTCCGCCACACTTCTTCAACGGCAAAAGCTCAACCAAGAACTACCATCTTCATCAGCCAACCGGCATCTCCGCCAAACCGCCGGCGAGCAAAGCCCAGCGCACTCCGCTGGCACCATCACAGCTCCGTCAGCGACAACCCGGTCCGCCAGGAGACGCTAGCGGCAAAACCTCCGCCGGCAGGCCGGTACACTGCGTTAGCAACGTTTGCCGGATAGCTTCACCGCTGGCCTAACCTTCCTCCGCCAGATCCAACCAGCAGCAAGGCCAGCACCTATGCTGATGTTGCACCGCCAGCAGCCAAGGATCCATCAGCGGCAATTCCTCCGCCCAACTCCTCTGCTCACGGCAGCAACCGCTGACCCAGTCCGCCGGAAATGTTCGCCACCAAGCTCCAGCTTCCGCCGAACTCCATGTTCCGCCGGACCCCAGTTCTGCAGCTCTGGTCCTCTCTGTTCCGCCGAACCAGCTCCGCCTGACTCTTCTTCTCAGCACCGCCTCCGCTCTGCCGGACTCCGTTGAGCAATCCCTGCTGCAAGTTGCACCTCCAAGTGCACACCAGGCTCCGCCGAACTCCCCCGCTAGGAGTCACCGGCGGCACACCACCGCCCAACTCACCGGCCAAAGCTACCACCGGCAAACTTCATCCGCCACCCATGAGCTCCGCTCGGCCGAGCTCGGAGCCTCCGCTCCGCCTAGCCGAACCTGCAGCTCCACCTCCGCCAGTCTCCGCTAGCCGACCTCTCGACAGCGTCTCTGCCGGTCGAGCACCGCTGAGCAACTTCTGCCGCGACATATCTCCTCGGCCAAGAACCAGCTTCTCCGCTAACCACCACTGCTTTTCCTTCTTGGCCGGATGCAGCTCAGCTCGCGGTATTCACCAATCAAGAACTGGAGCTTACTGGGAAACTGATTTAACCATCAAGCTGATTTCTCCTTCGGTTAACCAACCCACGCTCACCTGAGCACCTGCCTTCGGTCATGGCTTCAAGCTTCGCACTTCGAGTTACTGTGCTTTTCAAAATCGTCAAGCTAAGTCTCCCTCTCCGCTACACACTTACCTTATCTTTACTGATATGCACAGTTGCACACCACGTGCTTACTTGTGGGCATAAGCATGAATCCTAGTGTTGCTTATCCTCTGCATACTTAAATAACCGTACGACTGTGCTCATCAATCACATTTTCTCTAACTTGTCATATCTCACCACCTCACATATATATTTATTGTATTTGGGATGCCATGTGCAAACCCATCACAGTCTCGTATATATATATAACACTGGCTCAGTAGCTCACATGCTCAGTACCCCACATGGCTCAATTGCTACGCTAGTATCAATTATACATGTATCATGCATGTAATTACCTAGGTGAATGCACCGAAATTATCAGGGACACAAATTTATCATTTGTTGCCAACTACAATCTTGCATATACACTTTGCTCAATATCTTAGTGTTGATTTTACATATTCATGTACTAATCACCCACTTTGTTTCAAGGAGATATCATCACCGATCACTTCTCCAATCAGCGAGATTATAATCCTTCCACTAGGATGTTCCGCCACAAGCAATGGACCGCCATGCTCCGTCAAACTCCGCTAGCCTCCTAATTGGCACAAGATAAGTGCATTCCTCTTATCTCTCTTATCTTTTGCGCTCTTGCCATTAGAGCCTTTGCCATGACTATACATGTCTCTATAACCCTTAAGCATGCCTACAACATGTTATTAGCAACTTTACTACAAGTTCATGCTACACACATACATGCTTCAATTTCACTTTCATGTGACATTCATCTAGAACATTGTGACACTTATAGCTCAATTAAACATGCTCGGATAAATGCTTGCGAAACGGTTATGACTCGCTTAGGTATCAAAGCATGGCCGCGACTCGCTTGGGCTACGCCCCGCACGCTCATATAGCGCCTACACCTAACTTGCTCGAACACCTAACTCACTACACTTATCCAACATGCTTTAATTACGCTCTTGGTTCTCAATGCTTCTTACATGTGGTCTAGCCTCCGGGCACCACACTGTTTCACGTTTTCTCACATGTGGTCTAGCCTCCGGGCTCCACGAATCTATGGTTGTGCACCCCCGATGTAACTACATATGCGATTTTTTGGTCTTTTGTGATGCAGGATGGCCAGTCCCTTCTTGCTTGCGGAGCTCGGGGACTTGTAGGGGCCGTGCGCCTCTCGGATATTACTTATGCTTGATGACTTCATGATTTGAACTCCCCAACCAAGAAGTTACTCTTACTCGGGGACTTCGGGGACTTGTTTATACCTACACTAGCAAGCTAGTTCTCTCCATCACCAAGCATAAGTAACACCTACTTTGGGACATCCACAAGACATGGCAAGGCCCAACCGAGACATGCATCGTGTAGCCCTTTGTTCAAGCTACGCCACGGTATCCGGAAGTCGCAAATCCGACGTCGGGAAGCCACCTTTCCGCCCTTGCCAAGATGCCACCACAACATAGCTTTCTACTTGCTTCTAGGCTTAATAGACTAGAAATATGTGGAAACTTGTCCCACATCGAAGAATAAGTAGAGGAGATGGCTTCCTTGACTTATAAAAGGAACTCTCCTCCCACTCAAACATTCATTCATGCACTCCATTACAACACACTTTGTAATCATGTTAGGCCGCAAGGCTCGACACACACTAGTATAAACATTCAAGTGGACGTAGTCTCCCGCTCATGCGGAGGCGAACCACTATACATCTCGTGTCAACTCTTTCTCTCTATCTCTCTCTCTTTGATGCTAACTAGAGTCCCCTCGGATTCTAACGTTAACAGTGTGAATCCACTGGGGCTTTACTACCAAGATCTGAGCAGACTCTTGTCATTGAGTTTTCAATCTCAAACAAAAAGGAGTTACATTATAGCAAGTCAACCGCATCTGAATCCCGATGCCAAAGAAGGTGGCCCGCCGATTGATTAAGCTAGAGAAGATAAGGTAAAAGGCAATCGCGATTCCACTTATCTGAGTTGAGGAAGTGCTGGTAGGAGGAGGAGGCGGCAATGGAGAAGAAAATGGAAGAGTTGAAGAAAAGGAAGAGGAAGAAGAAAAAGATGTAATTGATCTTTGTTAAGGTGTGAATCCATTGGGGCTTGACTACTAAGAGCTGGGCCAACTCCTCTCTTCACCAAGTTACTCGCTATATGTTGTATGCTGCTATTCGCTGTAGGCTGCTTAGAGCAACAAGGTCATTAAGAGGAAGACCGGAGTGATCCGGTTTTCACTTCTCTGACACTCAAATCAAACCTCATTTTGGTAGAGTAACAATTTAGTAGAGTGGAAAGTGAATTACCTCGCAAATGAGAGGTAGCTATCTATTAAAAGATTTTGGGGGTTGCTACACTTTGTGGGACCCACTATAATGACTTCCTCTCAACGAATCACTATAATACACGTGGAAGAATCCTTGACAGGTTCACTGACTCTTCTCGATGAATCACGTCCATGGACATGGGTGGGAGCGTGTCGTCATCTTCGAGAGTTGGCATTTTGCAAACAAACGAGGAAGAGGCGCGTTGCTGAGGCTATCTATATGCGAGTGCCCAATTATGCTTAGCTATGCACATAGTTATTCATACAAGTCCTCAAGTCCTCATGTAAGGGGGGTTTTTTGGTTGAGAAGTTAAGTTTCATTAAAGCGCTGTGCTCTATATGCTTAGCATGATTGGTGCGAGTGCAGTGCATATTTTCTAGACAGACGCTTCATCCTTTCATATGAGCTCCTCGTTGGGCCCTACACAAAATCCCCCACTCCCCAGCTAAGTGACGCCCTTGCGTGCGGACAAATTGATTGATGAGGGAGAAGCTGCGTTAAGGTAGTGGGCATCAGGTAGCTAACTTGACACAATTGGCCTAATCGTTGAAGGCTAACATACCGGAACAATGGTGGCTGTAAGTCGTTAACCTATCTGTTGCAAGGGGTTATGAGCGAGTATGGACTGCTGACAGTTCAAACCCGCTGGGTCACAAGCCTCTGAGGTATTACGTGTTCGCTAAACATATCATAAATGGAGAAGGGTAGTGATGGAGTAAAGAGCATTTATGAAAGAGCGTTTTGTGGTAGTGTGCCGTATAAATTAAGTACACATGTCACTGCAATATTTGGCGGACGTGAAGCTAGATAATTTAAGTTGGCGGCGTGTTGTGACCAATAGACTTCTTTGGAATTATCTGGTGACGGAATTTTATGGCGGAGTTGCACGAGAGAGGGAAGAGGAAGAAGAAAAAGAAAAAGAAAAAGAAAAAATAACTAAAGAAAATGGAAAAAAATAAAAAGAAGAAAACGACCACCAACAAGAAGAATTGAAAAAGTTTAGATAAATTAAAAACTAGTAAGAGTGGAGAATTCAACGTGGGCAAGCCTACAATTAGAGTATAGACTTTCCAATTACGAACATGACACCTAATAAAAAACACAATAATTATTAATTAAGTTAGCATCAGGCCCATTGGGCTTTCAAATATTCTAAAATCCAGAATTAGGATCTAATCGAGAGAAAAAAAAAAAAAAAAAAAAAAAAAAAACACTCTTACTGACCTGCCGTTTGGGAACGATTTTGTGGTTTTTTGGACTTTTTTGCCCACCCCTGAAATCTATTAAGCACAAAAGAATGATTTTTTTTTAACATTCATAATTAAATACATTTGGACATTTTAAATTCCACCAAATTTTTTTTTTTTTAAATAAGGCTGGTACAGTCTTAAGTCTTAATTAATGAAACTATAGAATAAATTTGGGGGGGGGGGGGGGGGGGGGACATAATATCTAAACGCCAACTTACAAGAGCGTAGAGAAAATGTCTTGAATCTTGCCTCCAACAAAACCATGTATTCTAACATGCATCAATTAACAAAAAGTGCTCTACTGGCAACTCCATTTACTTTACAATAACTGTGGCATATTGGAAAGATAATGCTAACATTGTTTCATAAGACAATTAAATCAGCTTCCCACTATACTGCCAATCAGAAACACCGGTGACGTATACTACGTTTCATTCTGTCACTAGGAGACTGTGTCCATTTGACGAAGCCAACAATACGTCTCCTCGCTAGACCAGACAAAACACTAAAGGTGCACACACAGGCATGAAACCCGACTCACCCTACCATACTAAAATAGGGACTTCTTTTTTCTTTCTTTTTTTGAAATAAAATGGGGGACTTATTTTAATTCTAGAAACTGGAAAACTACAATAAACTAAAACTACAAGACCCTTAAAAGCCATGGGCGTAAATCCCAAGCCCAGAGCCCAATCCAAGGGACAATGAGAAACGATCCCAGTAGCCGAAGCCAATCCCAAATGCCGCACAGCCACCTCAAACCTAGCACCAGTACCACCACCTTTGCCACACCACTAGAGATGGCATTAAAGCCCACCGGTACGGCTACCCGTGGGTAATTTTTCATTTTGGGTATCTGTTAACAGGTATGGGTATTAGTTTATGGGTATGGGTAATTACAAAATACCTTTATAAAAATGGGTTGGGTATGAGTGTACGTGGGTACCCAAATACCCAAATCCAGTTCCACCTAGGCATGGGCAAACGGGGGCGGGGTACTAGCGGGTTTTCCCCGCATTTCTCAAGCGGGGGCGGGGTTTCCCATTACCCATGCGGGTTCCCCGTTTCTTTTTTTCCTTTTTTTTTTTTTTAATTGAAGAACTGTTATTTTCAACAACATATGAGGCATCTTTTCATCGTATAATTGTGAAAAGATGATTCAAAAGGCGAGCCATGAGGATCCGACCATTGGATCTTCATATAATTTTTAGAGGATGATCCAAAAGGCTATCCATGAGGATCCGACCGTTAGATCTTCGTATAATTTTGAGCGGATGATCCTACAGGCGATCCATGAGGATCCAACCGTTGGATCATCGTATAATTTTGTTAGGATGATTCTAAAGGCAATCCAGGAGGCTCCAACCGTTGGATCTTCGTATAATTTTGAGAGGATGATCTTAAGGGAGATCCGTGAGGATCCGACCGTTGGATCATGGTATAATTTTGTGAGGATGATTCTAAAGAAGATCCGTGAGGATCCGACCGTTGGATCATGGTATAATTTTGTGAGGATGATTCTAAAGAAGATCCAAGACGTTCCAACTGTTGGATTTTCGTATAATTTTGAGAGGATGATCTTAAGGGCGATCCGTGAGAATCTTACCGTTGGATCATCGTATAATTGTGAAAAGACGATTCAAAAGACGATCCGTGAGGATCCGACCGTTGGATCAAAGTATAATTTTTTGAGGATGATTCTAAAGGCGATCCAGGAAGCTCCAACCGTTGGATCTTCGTATAATTTTGAGAGGATGATCTTAAAGATGATTCGACCGTTGGATCATCGTATAATTGCGAAAAGACGATTCAAAATGTGATGCGTGAGAATGGTTCATTTACGAACCGAATTTTATTATTTTACATTTAATCCCCAAGTTGTGAAAATTGTTTTATGGAAATAAATATTTGTTTTAAGGGAAAAAAAATATAAACAGTACTCCAACTACGGTCCATTCTAAATTTTCATACCCAACTTTCCACAACTATCACATTGGTACCCCAAATAGCCAGTCCGACCCAACATACGTACCCGCCGTCCATAACGGCGTTAACTTGCTCCTCTCATGGCCTCTTTAAATCATGCCAGCTGTCAGACGAGTTAATGTCGT
This sequence comes from Rosa lucieae, assembly GCA_024704745.1. Classification (NCBI taxonomy): domain Eukaryota; kingdom Viridiplantae; phylum Streptophyta; class Magnoliopsida; order Rosales; family Rosaceae; genus Rosa; species Rosa lucieae. The sequence goes on from CM045498.1 coordinate 58,138,035, forward strand.
CATGGACGGCGTGTACGAAAATTGGGTTGGATTGGGTACTCCAGGTACTAAAATGATAGTTTCCAAAAGTTAGGTACAAAAATTTAGAATGGGTCTTACCTCAGGTACTGTTTATATCTTTTCCCCTTGTTTTAAACGTATTGCTTCCTCGTGATTAAACCAACAATTTCTTTCTTAAACACTGTCTCAAGTATTTGAAATACTTAATCGACCAAAACAATGATGAAAATAAAAAGAATAAAAAATTATTTTTTTTGTCAAAAAAGGAAAGGAAAAAAAAAAACTAAAAAGATAGAAAATAGAAAATTTCAAAATCAAAAAATAAAAAAAATTCATATAGAGGAAATGACTAATGCAGGGGCAGGGAATCCCCCATTTGAAAATATCCCCAAATGGGGAATTGGGGGGGGGGGGGGGGGGGGGGCGGCGCGCGCTTACATAGCGAGTATTAAAAAAAAAAAAAAAAACCCTGCCCATATTGAAAATGGGTGGGTATGGGTTGGATAAATACTCATTCCCCTTACACGTTTATAAATGGGTTGGATAAATACTCATACCCGTGAATTATTCGATAGGTATTACCCACGAACTATTATTTGGTAGATATTACCCAATAGGTATAAATGCCAACTCTAACTTTGCCAGCCTGCCGCAACAAAACGACCGGAAAAAGACCTCTTGCAGCACCGAATTCAAACTCCAAATTCGAGTCCACCTCTGCCAATCTTGCTACTTCAACCCTATCCAACTCCACCGGGCGACCATGATCAAATCCCCGGACGAATGAATCTTTAAAACACCACAAAACTCCAAATATAATATGCTCTGTTAATGATCCTATTATACACCACAAGTCATGTAATTCACTTTCTCTTTTTCTTTAGGGTATAGTCAACAATTTAATAGTTTATTTTCTAATTTTCATAAAGTCTTCATAAGGTTTATGGCAGCCATCTAATTGATCAAACACCATGGGGCAAGTTGACAAAGTTTAGCATCATATACATGTCATGGGTGCACATTTGAAAGTTGACACTTAATGATACGACTATAAAGATAAGATTAGAAACCAAAGAAATCATTTGAGCATTATTGCAGGCAAATCCCAATTATCCAAAGTCAAGAAAGTTATGACTTATGACTCCGATCCCATCACCAGTATAGTATAGGACCGATTCAATTGTCAACCATTCTCGATCTTCCAGTGCAAATCGCTAGGTTGAATTAATCTAAAGCTGAAGCATCGGCAATATATATGGTAATTATGGACTAATGGCAATGCCATTGTTAATAACTTGATATTGATTTGGTGACCCAGAGTCATATCAAATCGTTACGGGCACCAGAAGATCTTCCATTCAAGAACAGAAAATCCACTGCCATATATCTATGCTTTGGTGCTGGAGAAAGACTTGTGTGGGGCACCCGTACCGTGGTGCTGCAGACCGTTCACTGCTCAACATGGGGTTTTTTTAGTATTGTATATTTAAAAAGCATAGATAATTTCATAAAAGAGAAAAAAATATCTGATTTTTAATTGAAGAGCCGCACCACGTGGCCCGTATACAAGAATTTCTCTTGGTGGTGTTGGACAGGACCTGACTGGAACTGGAAGTCCGACTTATTGTTGCTTGTCAATTATTAGGTTTTGAAATTTCAAATGAGCTTTGGCTTATCAAACTGAGAAAAGGCTCCACTCCCAACTTCCGAAGTGTTTGTTATTTTAATTAGTGTATATATTTTAAGTATTTTAGCTCGCTATCTTTTTGGACTGCCGTTAAAGCGAATCAGATTTTGCCGCCGAATCAGGTTTATGTTTTCCAAAACTGTCATGGAATCCACTGTTCTTATATATTCCCTAACTTTATCTAGAAAGATTCTATTTCAGATTAGAGCCCCCCACGTTCTTAGTCTGAGTCTATGAGGTCTCATCAAGTGGGAAGATCACTTATTCAATCGCTAAATGGATTTTTTTATTTTTTATTTTTAATTAAATAAAAGATTAGACGATGTTAATTTATTGAAAACAAAAAATATAAAGAGCAAGTTTCACTCTCAATTTCAAAGGTGAAGGGGCTGCTAACTATATTTTAATCTTAATTTATTCATGATCAACATCTAACCAGACGCATTTCTATTCAGCTACCATTACCTTAGTTACAACTTAACTGAGTCCGCCAATGAACAAATAGGATCATCGTGAGTATGCATCACGATATTAACATATTAACATCATACATATAATGATTAAACAAATAACAAAAACATCTATGATATAATTGACTAAAAAAACACGCAATAACATATCAATCATCTCTCTTTTAGTTCTAAAATGAGGTGATTCACAACTTCCTGACATCATGATCTACATCCTCATTACAATAATTGTTCACATAAGAAACACGATTTCTAAAGTATATACGTACTAACTCCATGATCAATTAGTTAGTTCTTTAAAGGGTAAAATCCTCATATAGTACCCGAATTATCACGAAATGCATTTTTTGATTCATAAAAATTTTCAGGGAATCTAGTGGTACGTGTACTATCCCTCCGTTAGCCCTCATAATATATCTGTCCATTATTCCGTTAAAAATGCCTATGTGGCGGTCACGTGATACTCATGTGAGTAAAATAGTAAGGGAAAAATAGTATTTTCATTCATAATTAGAATTATAGAATTTAATATATTGAATATCTATAATTAAAACAATATTTTGACACATAAAAAAAAGATAAATAATTCCCAATTTATTCTTCACTGACACTTGGGTCAATTAATTTTAGTACGTTTATTTTTGTTTAGTTTTTTTTATTTTATGAAAATTTAATATATTCTAATTTGGAGATTACTTTTTTCTCAAACAATTAATAGGATTAATCAATAGAGGTGGTAGCTAAATCTAGATATTCACTCAATTCAATTCTAGGTCTTTCTTTTAACTTAGTCTAATTTATTTTAATTTAGTTTAATAAAAATTTGTAAAAAAAAAATTAAAAATAGGTGTTTTACGATTTTACAAATACTTTAACGGAATAATTGACGAAAGTACTGAAATGGCTAACGGAGGATAATACAGGTACCGCTAGACTCCCTAAAAATTTGTAAGTACCAAAAAGTACATTTCATGATAATTCAGATACCATATAAATTTTTTACCCTTCTTTAAACTCTCACCGCAAACCCTTTATTACATTTGTTGGCTTTTTCCAAGTCGAGTTAACACAATTTATTACAATCTTCTTGTCTCACCTATCTTACCCATTGCACAACAAACAGCTGGGCTCCAGTGGTCCTTTCTATATATATGTTCATCATCAATACCTGCCTCTTTGGATGGAATTGATTCATAAGTGATAAGTATGTGATAGCGATTTAGAATTGTCATTAATTAAATCCAAACTGATCTGTCACTGTTTTGATGCAATAGAACAAAAGAAAAGAATGATAAGGAGATAAAATCACAATTCAATTCTGATTTGATAGCTCCATTTGTTTGAACTTTGATTGTGATGATTCGAAAAATAACAAACAGAAAAAGTTAGTGTTTCCAATCCATTCAATAAAAATTGATATTATGTCATTGGAGTTCCAAAACATAAGTTATATGTGGTGAACAAATGTTAGGTTATAAGATTCCAATAACTAAAATCAGTTTTCTTGGAAAAAATTAAGGACAAGATTATTTTCTAAAGTGCTTTTAGTAAATGTGTCCAAATCTTCATACATTTTGCACTATAATGCTGTTGTTGAACTCGTTCAATTTTTGAAAAATAAAAGAGATTGTCATCATGTTGTACTAATTAAATTTATGATGCATCGTGAAAAAAGTCATTGTCCATTTATTTGGTAAAGCAAGATAACTAAACCATGTACCATTTTTTGATTTTTTAAAGCAATAATACATTTCAATGATGAACAATTCTTAGGTTGACTCCTTAGGTGAACGAGTATATTCACTTTTATTGTCGATTAGTCTTTATTGTCAATTATTAACATACTTTCACTTAATAAATTTATCACCCAACAGTCCATATCTTAAATTAGTCTTTGAAGATCATCTATGTTAAAAATCAATCGAATCAGAAATTGTTTAATTATCTAGTTGAATCAAACAAATGGATGGTTCTAACAACATTACTACTATTATAATGAACCGTCTATGTATTTCATAGAAATGAATAACTAAAAAGTCTTCAATTTGATTATTTTTTACAGAGCTAATTTTTGTATGATGTTATGCAATATGAATGGTTGGATTAAAAATTTATAAAGTTAAAATGCATTAATTACAATAGAGAGTGAATATGCTCATTCACTATAGGGGTAAATTAGTTATGCTTACAGTGCCAATGTATGCAAATATATATATATATATATATATAAATCAAATAAAAAATGTTTTAAGGATATGTTTTAAATAAATATTATATGAAAATCGAACCTCTCACCACATGTTGTACATTCAAATGGAGTGATATTACGTGTTACTATATATCTATTGCCCTCAATCCTTAATTACTGAAACTGTTGAATATAATCAGAGGATTGTTGGTTAAACCTCATATTATAGTAAGTGTTGAAACGACATCCTAAATAATAATAGTACTTTTCAAAATCATATGTCGACAAATATTGAAGGTCATATCAGCTGCTCTATTCACCTTTTTGTTTCACGTTAGAAAGTTGTAAAATTATTGAATTTGTTTTTTAAAGTCTCAAATTTTGTTCAAAACCAAACGAGACCTAATATTAAACCGAAGAAAAAATTCAAATGAAATGGATAGGCCACCCAACCGTAGGAAGTTAGAAGCTATATAGTAAGGCCAAAGGTACGTCAAACGATTCCTTCCTAAACCCACCATATATCTCCTCGATCATAATAAGATAATCACTTAATCACAATAGCCATTCCAATCCATGATAAAGAGGAAGAAGAAGAAGAATAAAGTTGATTAGGGAAGAAATATGATAGCCATGAGTGAAGCATATATGTTTGGGCCCACCAGGCCCATCTCTTTATGAGTTAAAGACCAACAACCCCAAGAAATTCCTCTCAAAGCTGCACGCTTTTGCATGTACGCAAAAGAAAAATTAATACATCAATAATAATTCAATAAGGAAAACTTTACACAAAGCTGAAAGCTGTAAATCAAATATACCAATTCGAGAGACGCTTTAAGCGCCCACAACCTCTGCACTAATGGCCTTTGCCGCTCTCCACCTCCTTCTTCTTCTCCTCCTCCTCCACCTCTACTTTCCACACCTCTCTCTTCACTCCCTCACAGAACCCACCTGAAAAATATTAATGGGTTACTTCTCTTGCAATGCCGAGTCCGCCACCGCGATTTGCGACTCCGATAACTTTGACCTCAAGAGAAAACCCAATAATAAGCCCATCGAGATCAGGGAGTTCCCCTACGACGACCTCGTCGCCGCCACGAATGGGTTCTCAGCTGATAGCTTTTTGGGTAAAGGAAGCCACGGAAGCGTGTACAAGGCTATTCTCGACGACGGGAAGCTCGTCGCAGCGGTTAAGAGGATGAAATACCCGAAGCAAACGACGTCGTTGGCGAGGCATAGCTGCACCACGTGCGTCGCGGCGGAGAACGAGATCGAGATTCTTTCCCGGGTACGACACCCCAGGCTCGTGAATCTCATCGGGTTCTGCCCGGACTCAAACGACGGGAAATTGATTGTCGTCGAGTACATGCCCAACGGCACGCTGCACGACTTGTTGCACTCGCGGCCCAGACCGCCCGGGTGGACCCGAAGAGTGCGGCTGATCTTACACGTGGCCAAGGCGGTCCAGGCGCTACACTCTTCCAACCCGCCGGTGATCCATAGGGATATAAAGTCGTCGAACGTTTTGATCGACGGGGATTGGACCGCCAGGCTCGGGGACTTGGGGCTGGCTTTGAGGGGACACGTGGAGGACGTTCGCGTGAGGTGTACGCCACCGGCGGGGACGTTAGGGTACCTCGACCCGGGCTATCTTGCGCCGGGGGATCTCAGCGCCAAGAGTGACGTCTTCAGCTTCGGGATTTTGCTCTTGGAAATCGTGAGCGGAAGAAACGCCATTGATGTAAACTACAGTCCTCCTTCGGTGATTGACTGGGCCCTGCCGATCATAAAGCACGGCGAGTACGCCGCCATATGCGACCGGAGAATCGGCCCGCCGGCCGACTCCGCAGTGATTCGCCAGCTGGCGGTGTTGGCCGCCAGGTGCGTGAGGTCGACGGCGGAGAAGCGACCGTCGATGGCGGAGGTGGTCGAGTGTTTAAAAGTTGTGAATGAGAGAGTTCACGCGCCGATATGGAACAGCCTGAAGCGGCGCGTGAGGCGCGTGGAAGAGGAGGAGCATCGACCGTCGTTTGTTGATGGAGGTGGTCATGATTTGGAGGAGGTGGTACGGAGCACGAGAGGGAGTAGGAGGAAGTTGAACAGGAAGGTATCGAGTGTGTTGGGCGCAGAGTACGAGGGTGAGGACGAGGCGATGATTGGAGAGCGGGTGCTGAGGTCAAGGTCGATTGGGTCGGTCAACGAGATTAAAGCGGGGAGTGGCGGTGGAGTGCGGAAGGGTGTAGGGGTTGCGGTGAAGGTGAGGCTGAGCAAGTCGAGGTCAGTTGGGGCAGTATTGGGTAGTCCGAAGATTGTGCGTCGGAACAAAAGGGGGTTTTTGATTGAGTCGGTGAGATTGGACATGTCTAAATTGGTCATTAGTTTGGACGGTGAGAGATCTGATAGGAAAATGCTCGAGAAACCTCTGGTTTCTATCTAACATGACATGGAGGATTCGGATCGTTTCTGTTGGGAATGGGAATGTGGTATGATTTTTTGATTGAGTCGGTAATCATTATACTTCTATATTTGTGTATGTCAAATGTAGAATTTGAATGAGCTTGATCTAATTAAGAAAATTGTACCATATTTTGAAATAGTGTAATATTGATTTGTCCATAAAACACACTTGTTGGTGGAAGCTCGTCATCAAGGTAATATATGTTTCCAAATTTGTTATCAAATATGCATTATTTTGAAGATATCAATGTTGTTTCGGTCCATAATTTTTTTCTTTGTCTGCACTCCATGAGAATTTGGATCAATAATTTTCCATTCATTTTCTAATTTAATAGCAATTTTAGTGTATTGCAATGCTCAAAATAGTTTTGACGTATAAAAGTTATTTGTTTAAATGAAATGAGAGGAGACAAGATGTACACTACTCTTACGTGAAGATACTATTTAGAAGACAGGCACAACTTTGTTATATGTCATTTGCACAACACTCTGTTATAAGATATAAGTTTATTTATCAACGTGCACAACTTTGTTGAGATGATTTTTCAATCAAACATTGTTATATTTAAACATCAAAAATGAACCTCATAACCGATTCACAAACCTTTTGCAAAACAAATAAAAACAGTATTAATATTCGAGTTGTGTTTGTTTCAAAGTTCTAGCGCTAACGTCATAAAGTTTTACTGAAGTGAAAATAAAGAGTTAACAATTAATCTTGGATTATTAGAACGTGATGGCGTCGAAGCAAAGCAACTCTTAATTGTACACAAGTATTGACTACTGCACATGAACTAAAACCAATGACTGCCAAGAAAGATGGGTGCGTGACGTGAATGGAAGAAAACTGGAGCATTATAGAGCTTAGCAGGTAGCCATAGGTGAAGACTTCAAAGCTAGCTTTTTCCCGATTTGTGGCTGATATCATCCTCTGATTTGTCTGTTCAAACTTCAAAGTTCAAACCAACTAAATGGTTGGTTGATGGTCCATAAAAGCTAACAACGGTCACCACTTACGGCGGTGCGGCTTCATTCCAAAAACAATCAATGACATCCTCTACATTCTGCTTGTCAGTATGGCAATGAATGCTTCTTCTTCATCACTGGATCCTATAGTTTGAATGCCAAACCGGCAAATCGGCTTGTTAGCCTTTTTCACTATCCAGTTTGGCAAGCCTATCTAACAAAATTGTGAATTCTACTCGAGCTTGCCTATCTAGGTCATTGTGAAATTGTCAACTAGAATGTTTATGGAAAAAGAAAAGAAAAAATCTTGCATTTTACCCTCTAGCTAGAGAATAGGATTGATTCTAACTTTCTAAGATGGTATAGAGTTTTTCTACTTTATATTCGCTCATTTGACCTTTCATGTTCTTTATACCTCTTATTTACTTTTTAAAAAGTAAAATCTGCTATCTATTCTCCAAAAGAAAACTCATTTTTTTAAAAAAAAAAATTTGAAATTTAACTAATTTTAGACTAAGTTTTATATTCAGCACTAGCTAAACAAAAACAAATTTAACTTGACTTTTTCTATTGGAACCTCTAAATTTACTCACTTGACATTCTTGCTTTTTACACATCCTATCAAATTTTTAAATACTAAATTTACTCACTAAACCTCACTCAAGTTCCTGAAATAACCTCACTCATATAATGTGCAAACAAACTATTAATTACATATTCATTCCTTAATCAGATTACATAAATCTCTTATCTAATAAAAAAGAAACTCAAACACAAGGTATTGGGCTTTAAAAATTAATTTCTAATAAAAACGAATTGTTTTTTTTTTTACTTTTTTTTTCTCTTGTAGATGTGCAAAAAAAAAAAATGAAGAGTAATTTTTCTTAATGTTTAATTATTTTCTCTATTTTCTGTACCTCATGATTATTAATTATTTAATAGTGTTTTAGATTTTTTTTACTTCTAGCTCTTTTGTTTTTTTGGTAAACATAATGAATAGACTGGGATTTAGGTCATAAATGATTTCTTTTGGTATCCCTCACCAATATGCGTTCAACATATATGATGATAGGAATTTTTATGTCACATGATCTTGATTATAGTTTTATTTCTTATTAAATATATATAAATGCTTTAATGAGTATGTAGTGAAATTGGAAAATGAAAATAGATAAGGAAAATAATAAAGAATGCAATATAATATTATTGAATCAGAAAGTCTAGACAAATTAAATATAATATTTTTTTAGGATAATTATTGTCTTTAATAGTCATTTTATAAGAGGTTATATATGTCATTTAATAATTTATAATAGAATGAGGTGAACTGAGCCGATTTGGAGGTCCCAATAGAAACACTCATTTAACTTTAGCTAAAAAAACCTAGCTATATTTAGCTCAGGAGGAGAGAGAATTTAACTAAAACTTAAATTTAACTTGGAATTTAGGTATTCTGCTGGAGCATAGCTCAATAAGTAACTAGTTATATTCAAATTTTAGCTACTTTTAGCTATGCAAATAGCTATCACTGTTGGAGATGCTGTAAACCTTTTTCAAATATCTAACTTAACCTTACTTATAAATGGAATGTTCCAAGCATTAAAGATGAGTTTTAATTCTCCCATAATTGTTTGTATGCTAAAAAAAAAAAGAAAAATTGAAATAATTATTGACAAAAAAGGAGGAAGTCAAGCTTGATAACTAATTTAAAAAAATTACCATAATTGTTTTCAAGCCTAATTTTTCATGTTTTATGGTTACAAAAATTAAATTTGCTCATTTAATTATTTTTATTTAACTTGATCTCGTATGTCTCTTCACAACGGGAATATGAGAGTCGAGAGGGAGAGCGAGTTCACTCGGAACCCTAGCGCCACCGCATTCAGTGGGCTGCTTTTATGGAGATCTTTGTCATCTCCGCATTTGCGTTCGCCTTGGCGTACGTGTTTCACTATTGATCGCCCTCACCCTCGGCGTGAGGGATGGCGAGGCAGCCTATGGATGACAATTTGGCTGCTCTGTTGTCTTTGCAGTCAGGGGAAGAGAACCGGTCTTTGGATTGGGCGGCGTAATTGTGTCTTCGATGGCTGAACTGGTCTATGGGTTGCTCTCTTGCAGAGCGGTGGTTGGGTTTTGCACTGGTGGATGGCCTTGATGCAGGAGACGCTGGAGTCACTGGTGTTGTACGGATCGTGGGTTTGTCTGATCGGGGTTTGGGTTGATCTGGTGGTGTACGGCAGCGACTGGCTTCTGGTTTTGTGGTGGCCCGGAAGTCAACTTGGCAAGACGTTGACACCGGAAATACAGAGGCTGACCAAGCTTGTCGTGCAACGTCGTGGCTGGGTGTCTGACGGGAGATGGGTGCACAGATCAGTTATGGCCAAATTATTGGGCTTCTTTTGGGCCCAAATCAGGATCTTTGTGGGTTTATGCTCTCCAGCCAGGTGGATTTGGGACGGCGTTAGAAAGGCCAAGATGGCTTCTATGGTGGTCTGATCGGGGCGCAGGACTGGTCTGGCAGCGCTGGTGACTGTGGCGGCAAGCTAGGGGGAAGATCTGAAAACACTGGCTGCAAACCCTAGTTTTGAACTAGGATTGACTTTGACAGGGTTGATTTGGGCTTCTGGGCCGGAGTTTCCTAGGGCTGCTTTCAATGGGCCATTGCTATTGACTGGGCTTATTTGTGGGGGGCTCAACTTTGGAGAAGGACTGCAGACCTTCAAGAATAGCCCAAGGATTAACCTGTTTATGAGGTTGTTGGCTATTGAGGAGGCTGAGGATGGTGTCGGTTCCATAAGGGGAAGGGACTAGCGCTCTCTTAAGCTATCTCGGCTTTTAGACATTATGGACTCAAGCCTTTTGAAGTAGGAATAATTTCTATAGGCTTTTCTAAGACGTTTCTAGTTGATATTTGTATCACAATTGCGTGATTGGCAGATTAGACTAGATGAATATTTCTTCCTTAGAGAGAGAGAGAACTCTTGCTTAGTTTAGGCTTGCTGTTTCAGCGAGCGTCCGTTTAGATTTTAATGAGTTTAGAGTGGCTAAGATAGGTTATCCGGTTTTTGTCCCGGATTTCTTATGTAAGTTCTGTTAGACTCTGGCCTGTTTTCATGGCTTTGATATCTAATAACATCAAATCCTATTAAAAAAAAATATGCCTCTTCACAAGCTTATTTGGTTTAGTTTACACGATGACTCTCTATCCCTCGTTTCATGATCTTGTAATACTGAGAAGACTATTATCTAATATTTTTTCTATTGCATCATAATTTTGTTCTTGTATAAAATTTTGAGTCTGCATCCAGGAGGTATTCGAAATGGTGATGACACAATCATATGGAGGTTATCTCATAATGGTAACTTTTCTGTTAAATCTGCTTATCACTCTCTGTTTTTGAATTTGGAACCTCAACCATGGCCATGGAACTTTATTTGGAAGCTTCAAGTTCCTCCTAAGGTGAAAACCTTTTTATGGACCCTTGTGCATGATAGATTGTTAACAATCCTGAAGTAAGGGTTCGTAGAGGTTTGGCTATAGATACTCTTTGTGTAAAACCTAATTGGACTATCATACAATATGGAACTTCATTAATCACAATATAAGATCATCTTAGGAACAAGAATTAAAGATTACACAATGTGATGCAATCTGGATAACTTGCAAATAAGGATGTGTGATTATACTCTTTGCAGGTTGAGGAAACCTAATCCTATGTGGACTATAATTAGTTTACTAAGACATGAAGTAAAGTATGCTTTGCAGAGGAGTTGAATCCATGATTCACAAGGAAATCTTTATGGGAAGGTTTAGGAATCATCAACTCATATATAAAGCAAGATCCCTGTTCTCACAATTAATCAAGCAATATTGTCTACCCCATTATAGACTGCTAAAGCATTGGAGAGAACAGAAGACTTGTGCTTCCGGCATTGCAATTAATGGCTTCTACATCATCAGGTTAGTAATTCTTCATCAAATTATGGTTTGTGTTTCTTGAATGTATATGATGGATGTTTGTTCATGTTAATCTAACAATTGGTATAAGAGCTTATCATATGCTTTTTGAAACCGAACCTAAATTTAAGATTTATTTATTGGTGCTTTTTCTACTTGTGAAAAACCTAAAGAAGAAGAAAGAAAAAAAAAAAAGTTATGATTCGTGAGTTTTTTTTAATTGGAAGCCCATTAGTTGTTGTATGTTGGAAAGTCAAAAACAACGGACAAAATTCTCTACCCAGTCCATCTCCTCTCTCCCTTCTCTTCTTCACGTCAAAACACAAAAAGGGGAACTTTTCTGGGTTCCTTAATTTCTGGAGATAATTTTCGAATTACTCCAAATTTTCAATCCACATGATGCTTGATGAAATCTTTTGGATGTATGTATGTTGAATTGCACTGATATGCAGGAACAATTTGCTTAAGGTACACAACTCTTGAACTCTTCATCTTTGCTATGAAAATTTTCGATTCTGGGATATTGGTTGTGCTTGTGATATATGGATAGTGCAAAAGCATGTTATATTCCATTCTTCTTGATTGATTAGATTCCATAATTGAATTGTTTGATTGCTTATATGGTATTGTGTTAGCAGTAGCTATCAGGATTGCAGGATAGCTTCAATCCTGAAGAACAAATTTGTTTTTTTTTTAGGAGCTGTGTTTCTGTAAAGAAAAGACTAAAGCAAGCACTCATATACGGATTGGTTAATCCAACTACAGCTATCTTAAAGTTCTCATCATGTTTGTTCACACAAACAAAATTTCTTCAAATTTTTTTTTTCGCTGCAGAACTTTGATAAAAACAAAAGCTTTTTGTCTGTATGAACAAACATTAAAGAGCCTCAATCTCGTTTTAGGAATTTCAGTAATATATCTCACCATAGTGGTTATGTTGTTGGAATTCTTAACTCAAGGATTTAAGATTGAGATTGCAATTCTATTCTGAGCTACTGAATGTTCTTCCACAGAAGGTTTAAAATTTCATTAGTAAGGCATAGAATTGGCACATTACAGAGACATTAAAGAAACATTCATAGAAACTAGTGTTTTAAGAATTCTGGTGGTGTGGTAAAGAAACTAAAGGCTTGTTGTATCTTCTTGCTCAAATGTGTTGTGCAATAAGCAAACTGCAGAATGGGGTTAAAATTTAAAGAATGAACTCAAATGCTTAATAAAGAATGCTTCATGCATATTTTCTACAGAATGTATGAATTTTACTGAGTGCTTATTAAGGTTATTTCTTTCTTTTTCAGTTATGAGTCAGATGACAAAAATTGAAACACTTACTGGTAGCAACTTTAAGAAGTGGAAAGCAGATGTAGAAATAGCTCTAGGACTTATGGACATTGACTTGCCACTTAGAGTTCCCGAACCACCAAAAATTACTGATACTAGCACCAGACTTGAAAAGGATAAAGCTGAAAAATGGGAGAGCAACAATAGAATGTGCATCAAGATTATGCAGAGGGCAATGACTGATACGGTAAGGGGAGGGATTCCTGTTTGTGAGAGAGCCGCAGATTTTTTAGCAGCCATAGAAGAACAATTTAAGGAAAGTGATAAAGCTGAAATAACAAATCTCATGAATACCCTTTCAACTATGAAGTATGATGGTAATGGAAGTGTTAGGGAGCACCGTTTGAAGTTGATTGATATTGCAAGCAAGCTGAAAACTCTAGAAGTTCCTGTAGCAGATCCATGGCTAGTTTATTTAGCTCTTTCTTCTCTACCTCCTCAGTTTAGTCAACTTGTCACAACCTACAACACTCAGAGAGATAAGTGGACGATTAATGAACTCATATCCATTTGTGTGCAAGAAGAGGATAGGATTAAGAAGGAAAAAGGCAAAATTGTTTCCACAGTGAACTTGGTGACAAAAGGGCAGTCAAAGAACTATGGGGTTAAGAAGCCTACATTCAAAAATTTCTCTAAGGGTTCATCTTCTGCTGGAGGATCTCACTTTTTTAAAGATAACAAAACTTCCAACTCAAATGTTTTCAAATGCTTTTTCTGTGACAAAGTCGGGCATCTAAAGAGGAACTGTCACAAATACAGAAATTGGTTGACAAAAAAGGGTATGTTTTCTGTTTTTGTTTGCTTTGAGTCTAACTTAGTACATGTTCCTTCTAATTCTTGGTGCCTAGATAGTGGTTCCCCTATTCACATAGCTAATACCTTGCAGGGATTCATAAAAAGGAGAACACCAAATAAAGAAGAACAAAACTTGTTCGTAGGGAATGGAATGAAGGTTGCAGTAGAGGCCATAGGAGTTGTTAGGCTTTTGTTAGGATCTGGTTTTTTGTTAGAATTGGATAATGTTTTCTATGTACCTTCCATGAGAAGGAATTTAATTTCTTGTTCTCAACTTGTTGACAATGATTTCAGTTTTTTCATTAATAAAATTGAGTGGAAATTATTTTATGATAATTCTGCTATTGGCAATGCTTTTCGATTTAATGGCTTGTGGCAATTGGAATGTTCATATCCAAATGAGTCTTTTCTTGTTGAATCTGCTGGTGTCAAAAGAAATTTAATCAATGAAAAATCTTCTACTCTTTGGCATAAAAGATTAGGACATATTTCTAAAGAAAGAATGCAGAAATTAATCAAAGAAAACATTCTGCCTGTTTTGGATTTCTCTGATTATGATGTCTGTGTTGATTGCATTAAAGGAAAGCTAACAAACTTTAGAAAGAAAGGGTCAACTAGGAGTCTGCAACCTTTAGAGCTAATTCATACTGATATTTGTGGTCCATTCTCAACCCAAACCATTTGTAGGAACCACTATTTTATAACCTTCATTGATGACTATTCTAGGTTTTGTTATTTGTACCTGATAGGAGCATGATTATGTGATATTAATAACGTTAATCTCTATACTTTCTTTGTTAGTTTAGTGTTTTTCTCGTTATTTATATTGTTTACTTGTTTTATAGGTATTTTGAGCAAAGAAGGAGAAAAGAAGTAAAAGAGGGATTGAAAGGGAAAATCGGCAAATCTTCCTGTGCAGATCAGTCAACTTCGACGGATCACTGAGACCATCTCACAACGATCCAGAGGGTGATCTTTATATTGATGGAAAGCCTTGGATGTCTAGTTTCCGAATATTTTTACGGCTCGTTAATATCATTTTTCTACAAGAAGTTATAGCCGATTTAGTACAGCAAGTTCGGGCAGTCCGGGAATCTGACACTTTGACGAAAATCCATGATTTGAGGCCCGAATTCCTTTTAGAAGCCCACCGACGAGTATTAACTGAATATCTCTGTTTATTAGAGATATATGACATATTTTTTATGGGGGAAAATTATTAGTAATCTTAGAGGAGAAGCTACTTGAATCCTAAAAGGAAAAGAAGTGAAAATCTGCTGACCTAAGCAAAAAAAGAGGGGACGTCTACTCAAGACGTACGTTCTGCCGCACAAGAGAGAGGAGAGAACGACATCTTCTGCATCTTCTAGCCGTGATCTGACCTCCTTCATTCATCTCTATTTTTCTATTCAATTCTCTTGATGTATGCTTTCAACAAATTCATGACTATGTCTAGCTAAATACTTTTGTAGCTAGGGGCAATTTCAAAGCCCCAAACATGTTCAATTCATATTGATGACAATTCAGTTTTTGGTTTTCTATATTATCTATTGAGTGTTTGTTTCACCGTGTCTACAAGATGAATCTTTGCTTGTTTGTTTAGGTGCGCAACTAAATGAAGAGGTTAGGGTTCTAATGCTAGGAGTAACACTAGATTCGTATATGTTGTGTGTTGATTCCAATTGAGTAGCAAAATGTCTTCTTGAATTACATGTGACTCAAACCCTAGGTTTAGCAAGACTACCAATGTGCTTGTGACCCTAGATTTATCCAAACCCTTTTCTTGCTTAATGATTTTGATATGTTAAACTTAGCGAGCTTGTGTCTAGGTTGCATAATTGGAAATAGATTAAGTGGTGAGCTTGTATTCACTTAACGAGGAACTAAGAAAGGGTAATGGGTTAATTCGAGCTTGTGAGTTAACTTCGGGTAAATTCAATTGAGAATTAAGATTCCATAACTGAGCTTTGATATGATTGAGTGTGTTTGATGGTGGAGAATGAGTCCTTAGCTTTGTTTCTATCAATAGTTTAAAGTTATAAAATCTGTTTCTGCTTTGTTATCTTTCTGTGTTCAGTTTTACGTGAATTATTTAATATACCAAATCAACTCCGATTGTTCTGAAATTTTTATACGTGTTACTCAATGTGTCTTTAGTGTCCTGTAAAATTTTCATAAAATTCCATTGAGTCTAGTGTAGTTAATTAATTTATTTTCGTTAACTGTTCAGTAGCATAGTTTAGAGTAGTTTGTGACATTTGATTAGCAGTTTAGGAACAATCTTCAGCGGGTAATGACCCTTGCTTGATCACTATATTACCAACGATGATATTTGAGTGCAAGGTTTAAGTTGTGCATCTTTTAGACGTACCAGTACCTTATTTCAGAAAAATCACAAGCACTTGAAAAATTTAAGATTTTTAAAATGGAAGTTGAAAATCAGTTGGAAAGAACAATTAAGGTAGTGAGATCTGACAGGGGAGGTGAATACTATGGGAAATATGATGAAACTGGGCAACATAAAGGACCTTTTGCATTGTTCTTAGAGGAATGTGGAATTGTAGCTCAATACACAACACCGGGGACACCTGAGCAGAATGGGGTAGCTGAGAGGAAAAATAGGACATTGTTGAATATGGTTAGAAGCATGATGTGCACTACTGGACTTCCTAAATTTTTGTGGGGTGATGCACTGAAAACTGCAAATTATATATGCAATAGGGTGCCTAGTAAAGCAGTAGATAAAACTCCCTTTGAACTTTGGATTGGTAGAAAACCTAGTTTGGCACACCTACACGTTTGGGGAAGCAAGGCTGAGGCTAGACCATATAATCCACAGGAGAAAAAGCTAGATTCCAAGACTGTCAGTGGTTTCTTCATAGGTTTTCCAGAAAAATCTAAGGGTTTTAGGTTCTATTGTCCCAAATATCATCTGAGGATCATTGAAACAAGGAATGCTAAATTTATTGAAGAAACTCAGTTGCAAGAAAAGGAGGATTTAAGCGATTTTCTCATAGAACAAGAAGAAGCAGTAGCTAAAAGTTTATCTTAACAACATCAAAATTCAGAAACCTCCTTCTCACCTATGTCAGTTGTTCACTCTTCTATTAGTACACTTCCTGATGAAGAAAATCTGGAAAACCATCTTCCTGAGCCGATCATTCCCATTGAAAATCATCACAATCATGATCCGCAGATGCTAGATCAACTTGTAGTGCAGGAACCTCGACCTCAACCACAACCACAACCTATTCAACAATTAAGACAGTCGCAGAGAGTAAGGAGGTCAGCAATCCCTGATGATTACATAGTTTACTTACAGGAGACAGATTTTGATTTAGGGGAAGAGAGCGATCCTGTCACCTACAAACAAGCTGTAGATAGTATTCAATCTAAACAATGGAAGAAAGCTATGGAGTCTGAGTTGCAATCTATGAGTGACAATGCAGTTTGGGAATTATCAAAGTTGCCTCCTAATATCAAACCTATAGGCTGCAAGTGGGTGTTCAAAACAAAGAAAAATTCAGATGGGAGTGTAGAACGACATAAAACTAGACTAGTGGCAAAGGGTTTTACACAGAGAGAAGGGGTAGATTACAATGAGACTTTTTCCCCTGTTTCAACAAAGGATTCTTTTCGTATTATTATGGCTTTGGTTGCGCACTATAACATGGAACTACACCAAATGGACGTAAAAACTGCCTTTTTGAATGGAGATTTGCATGAGGATATTTATATGACACAACCTGAGGGGTTTATTGCTTCTGGGAATGAAAGGTTAGTCTGCAAACTAAAGAAATCTATCTACGGATTAAAACAAGCTTCGAGACAGTGGTATTTAAAATTTGATTCTGTGATGGTAAAGTTTGGTTTTGAAGAAAATCCTCTTGATGAATGTGTATACTTGAAAACTAGTGGGAGCAAATTTATTTTTCTGATTTTGTATGTGGATGATATTCTTCTTGCCAGCAGTGACTTAAATTTGCTTAATGAAACTAAGTCTTTTTATCTAGAAACATCGATATGAAAGATTTAGGAGATTCATCTTATGTGTCACGCCCCTGATTTTTCACACAAGAAAATCGATATATATAATCCCATAATTATACATGCGTGAACGTTCAGTCATCAATACAAAATACCTGGAATCTTTTTCCTTTTAAACCAAGTATATACTGATGCCCTGAACCCTCAAAGTTAATATACACTCGCTCTATAGAGTTATATATTACAATGCTTACGAATTAAATTGTCAACAACAAAATAAACGTAAATGCAGCTCAGAGTAACTATACAACGAAAGTCCTTATCAACGGTAAAGTCACAAAGATAGCTTCCTACCGTAAAACTGCAAAAGCGCCACCTCAGCTTCAGCCACGATTTCCTTAACTTGCAGGATTAACCCTTACACCATTCAATTGAATAGTGCACCGGGTTGCCACACAACAAACCCGGTAAGCTTATGAAGCTCGTATGAGTAACTCAAAACCAATTACACAAATTTCGGTCAAACAAGACTTCCTCAAGCAATGTTTGACACCACCCTAACGCACTACGGCGAATTCCAAAATCACACTCATTCCCATTCCCCCCTAGGAGCTTTTGTCATCAACATGACATCAAAGGTGAAAAACAATGAATCACCTTCCTATCCTCACCACTGAATACAATTCATCGCCACTATGGCTCCTAATGTAAATCAAACCATAAATCAATACAATCAAGGAGAAATCAAGGCAATCACATAACAAAATAAGCAAAACAATTCATAGTAACCCCTGCATATAAATTAGTTCAGGAGGTCACATTAAGTCAAGCAATTCAAGACAAGGTAGTCATCGAAGTCCCACACTCTGACGACGTCTGTAGGTAGCCCCAACCATCACAACAGTCCTCTCGATCTTTGTTAACTTAATAACAATTCAGCTCTGCTACCGAGCAGTCATCACACTGATCATCGCACAGATTTCCACCAGTCATCACCCAAATTTACACCATTCTACTGATCATCACATAGATTCACAAAGATATCGCCAATCATTACACATATAGCGATCATCACATAGATTTTGCCGGTCATCACATAGATAGCAATCATCTTACTAATCATCACATAGATATCGCTGGTAATCACATAGATAGCGACCATCACATAGATTTCACACAGATATTTTTACACGAACTTTACATATGACAATCATCACAAAGATCCACTACGAAGCCACTAATACATGAATATATATATGTATATATATATACCCCATAATATATATATATAGACATACATAGTCATCCACTTACAAATGCCACTAATACCAACTATAGTCGTAATTAACCTAATAACTCCAAAACAATAGGGTAATCATATTCATAACAAATATCGATCATATTCATAACAGATATCGATCCTGCTCATAACAAATATCGATGCTGCTCATAACAATATCAATCCTACTCATGACAAATATCGATCCTGCTCATAACACATATCGATCCTACTCATAACAAATATCAATCCTACTCATAACACATATCGTGAGATTTACTCACCAAACGATAAAGGTATTCCATTCATTAATGAACCTTGTGAGATTACTCACCTCGAAATTCCCGCTGCGTCTTCAATTCAGAACAAGACAACCAATCCACAAAATAGCCGTCCAAGGAGTACTACGTCACGTACCTAAGTAATTACAACTCTCATTAGTCAACGAATCACAAGGGATAACGTTCGAAACCCTAAATCGAACCAAAATTCCCAAGGTGACGCCAAATGAGGCGAAACCACATCCGAGACCTCCCAAAGTCCCCGGAATTCGTCCACGATCGATGTGACCAAACCACAAGTCGATCGGACGCTCGAATCCTCACGGATCGAATAAATCGATTGGTATGAAACTGCAAAAATCATAACAATTCCATACGAGCTCCAAAATTTGCATATTATATATCGAAACGCTCGTATCAACGAGTAGAACATATATAATACCAAAAACAGTTCCTTAAGTGGCCGGAACACCGCCGGAACGCCACCACAGACGGTGGTGCACCGCCGCCGGCCAAAAACTCATTATTTCACAAAACTCCCAACATAAAAAAGCTTCATCTAAGCATGCTTGTGAATTCTCATAACTGGCTCGAAGTCAGAAAACAAGCTTAAGGGATCGAAAACTACCTCACAAGCCGTGAACAGTAATCCCAACTGAGTTGAACTGATTTCCACGTAAATCGATCGAAACAAACACCATAGATCGATCAGGAAGCCTATTCTGAACTCAACTAAGGAATTATTGAAGCCATGAAGTCGCCGGAGTTATGTTTTCCGGCCGGGTCCGAAAACGCTAACTGTACCGCCTTGTAGCGCCGCAACCGGTGGATCTCGTCGCTAGAGAACACCACAGGGATGATCGGACGGAGGAGGCGAACCAGCTGACCAAGTTTCACGGCCAGAGACCGCCGCAGTTGGCCGGAAAAGCCGGGTCGGATCGATCGGGTCCGGGTCGGGTCAGCCTGAAAATTTCGTTTCTGAAGGTGCGGACGAGAGAGAAGAGAGAGAGATAGGAAGGTTTCCAGAAAAGGAAAATGAAATAATGAAATAAAATTCTGATTTTCCATATTTATACAAAAACAGAAACTTCTTCCGATAGCCATAACTTCCTCATACGAACTCCGATTTACGCGTTCCACATGTCCACGAACTCGTATCGACGCGCTCTACAACTTTCGTGAAGGAAGTTTTCGGAGAATCCCAACAAATAAAAAGTCAACGTTTGGCAACCCCCCTAAAACCATATTCTTCAATTAATTATTCGCCGAAACACTTCCGCTCCATCCACAAGCCACGAAACCGTCCAATAGTTATAAAATTAATTCTGGAAAATCCTCATAAAATAATTATGAATTTCCGGGGCATCACATTATGTTCTGGGTAGAGAGATTGTCAGGGATAGAACTCGAGGTCTTCTGGGATTATCTCAAAGGAATTATATAGAAAAGGTGTTGAAGAGGTTTAAGATGGAAAAATGTGCTCCTGGTGATGCTCCTATGACAAAAGGAGATATGTTGCATAAAGATCAATGCCCTAGAAACAGCTTAGAGCAAGAAGCAATGAAGGATAAGCCTTATGCCTCATTGGTAGGCAGCCTCATGTATGCGCAGGTCTGCACTAGACCTGACATAGCCTACTCAGTTGGAATACTTGGAAGATTTCAAACTAATCCTGGACATGCACATTGGGTGGCTGGGAAAAAGGTCTTGAGATATTTGCAGAAAACCAAAGATTATATGCTAGTGTATAAGAAGATAGATGGTCAAGAACTTGCTGTGTTTGGTTTCTCTGATGCAGATTTTGTGGGAAAGCAGAAGTTTCAGCAACAAAGAAAATCAACTTCTGGTTTTATTTTTATGTTGGCTGGTGGCGCTATTTCTTGGAAGAGTGTGAAACAGACTAGTATCACTACATCTACAATGTATGCTGAATTTGTTGCTTTATATGAGGCAACTATTCATGGAGTGTGGCTTAGAAATTTTATTAGAGGCATGAAAGTTATAGATACCATACACAGACCCTTGCCAATATATTGTGATAACAGTGCTGCAGTGTTCTTTTCGAAGAACAATAAGAGATCTTCAAAATCTAAATTCGTGGATCCAAAATATCTGTTGGTAAGAGAGAAAGTAAAGCTTGATGAAATTAGTGTAGAGCATGTGTCTTCTGAGGATATGTTGGCTGATCCATTCACTAAACCATTATCTGTTGCAGTTTTTAAAGAACATGTTAAGAATATGGGTTTAGTTGAGTCTTTAGGTGTTGTTTGAATAAGTGGGAGCTCATAATTTGTTTTAGAAGCTCAGCTTGGATGTAATTTTCATTAAAGAACATCTTTGTATTTTCTGATTCATTTGGATGATGAATTATCAGTTATATTTTTATTATGGCAGCTTGAATTCGGTGTTTGTATTACTGTAGTAAATTATAAAATATATGTATCTATGTGCCTGTGTTTGGAAATTTGATTTTATGCAGGATAAGAAGACTAAGAGCAGCTGCTTATGATCCATACTAAGCTGTCATTTTGGTTTTGGACAGTGAGCAGAGGATCAGGATTCTCTTTGAGATTTTGCAGGCTTGAATTTGAAGCATTTATAGCTCTGAAACTTTTCAGAAGCTAAAGGAGGACCATGTATGAGGTATAAAGTACAAATCACAATGCAGACGCTTCATATGTATTTTCATGTTCTGTTGGGGACTTGCATAATTATAGTTATGTTCTTGTGATCATAGAGTGCTGTCATTGTCAGTTTTCTTTGGTAGTTTTCTATGGTTCTTTTACAGCAATTATTTTTGTGAAAGTCTTGAAATTAGGTTATGCGTTATTGTGTAATAATAAGTGATCACTAAGGAGTTCTTGTATATCTTGTTTTGTTGGTTAATGAAGCTAGTATGAAAGTCCAAGTGGGAGAATGTAAAACCTAATTGGACTATCATACAATATGGAACTTCATTAATCACAATATAAGATCATCTTAGGAACAAGAATTAAAGATTACACAATGTGATGCAATCCGGATAGCTTGCAAATAAGGATGTGTGATTATACTCTTTGCAGGTTGAGGAAACCTAATCCTATGTGGACTATAATTAGTTTACTAAGACATGAAGTAAAGTATGCTTTGCAGAGGAGTTGAATCCATGATTCACAAGGAAATCTTTATGGGAAGGTTTAGGAATCATCAACTCATATATAAAGCAAGGTCCCTGTTCTCACAATTAATCAAGCAATATTGTCTACCCCATTATAGACTGCTAAAGCATTGGAGAGAACAGAAGACTTGTGCTTCCGGCATTGCAATTAATGGCTTCTACATCATCAGGTTAGTAATTCTTCATCAAATTATGGTTTGTATTTCTTGAATGTATATGATGGATGTTTGTTCATGTTAATCTAACACTTTGTCCAAGATGCGGCTTCCCGTTTGAATCTTTGGACTATCTCTTTAATGACTGCACTATTTGTATGAGGATTTGGTCTGCCCTCCATCCTACAAGTCAGTTCTCTTCCACTTACAACCTTCCCTTTAATGATTGGTTGCTTATCAATTTAAAGTCCTCTGTGAGAATGCAATATGAGGTTCCTTGGTGTTGCTATTTTTCCATGGGGCTTTGGTATATATGGAAATGGAGGTGCATCATCATCTTGGATTATACTTTTAAATTTCCAGTTTGGCCTTCTTTAATTATTCATCAGTTTACCACAGAATATTTTGAAGCAAATACAATTACACATGCCAAACCTTCATGACAGGTGGCTCATCAACTGTGTTGGCATTTTCTGCTTGAGGATTGGCTCAAGTTAAATGTTGATGGCAGTTTGTATAAAAGTACTGGGATCATATGTGATGGAGGAGCCCTGCGAAATGATAAGGGTGAATGGATGAATGGGTTTTCTGCCAAGTTGGGCATTGGTCAAGTTGTTGAAGCTGAACTTTGGGGGCTTTTGAAAGGAATGGAAATGGCTTGGCAGAATGGTTATGGACAGTTAAAAATAGAAATGGATTCACTTGTTGCAGTCAAGTTGGTTCTCTCTCCTATTGATCATCTCCATCCTCTTTATAGTATTGTGACAAGTTGTCAAGAGTTGTTGAGTAGGGATTGGAATGTGTCCCTTACCCATGTTTACAGAGAGTGTAATTCAGTGGCTGATTTGTTAGCAAATATTGGGCATGGTTATGAGCCTGGCTGCAGATTCTTTAGCTCCCCTTCTGCTGATGTCGTGCCTCTTTTGGAAGCTGATCTATTGGGCTTGTCTAAGCCAAGCTTAATTGTGATTTAAGTTTTTTGTCCTTTGCCTTCGGGCATCCTTGTAATAAAATAAATAAAAAAAGGCTAAATACTGGTTATTACCCTGTACTTTGGGTATGAAATCAATTCAGTCCTTGTAGTTTCAATTTCATCAAAAACACCCCTGCGGTATCAAATTTTGTCTAATCGATCATTCCATTAGCCATCTGTCAATTGGTGTCGTTAATCAGCCTATGTGGCGTGCCACGTCAGCTCATGTGGGACCCACCAATCAAGTAAATTTCCAAAACTGTCCTTGACTCTTATCTGACCCAGAAACCCTATTACAACCCCCCAAATCTAATTACGCATCTTGTTTCGTGACTAACCTCTTAAAACTGTCCCAAATCCAGAAATCCTCACTATCGTGCTTTCAAATTGAAAAAATCGAGAAGGCTGATTGAAGGCTCAAAGAAACAAATGCGTCTGCCTTGATTAGAAGAAGATTTGACATGGCCGGCAATGAGATCGACGTTTGGATACCCAGAAAAACGGAGGGTGGAGATGATATTCCTCATTACGGTGAGTTTGGTGTTTGGGGTTTTGGATTACGGTTTTGGATTACTGTTTGAAATCTGCTAAATCGGGGTTGGGGTTTTGAAACTTTGAAATTGGGGAAAAAGGGTTTGATGTGTTGGGTTTGAAATCGTCGATATTGGGATTAAAAGGTTTTGGGTGTAGAGTTTGTTTGAGGTACATGGTTTGAAATTTAGGATTCGAAATTTTGATCTGGGGTTAGGAAGGGGTTTTCTGGACCTAGGTTTGGTTTTAGGGTTTGATATCTTCTTCGGTTTAGGACTTGGTTTTAGGGATTTAGGTAGAATATAAGTCGGGCACACTTGAAGAAGTAGGACCTTATGTAGTGGAAAAATGGTTCAAAGACAAACCTGTGTGGAATAGAAAACAATAGTTTCACCATTTCTAGAAAAAATGCTTGCTTTTTTCATTCAATTTGTCTCATTTGATAGACTTACTGCTTATTCTGATTTTCAGCAACCTTATTATCAATATGGTGTAGAATATATTATCAATATTGTTTGTTTGTGTTGGTTGATGGCTGGGAGATTAAATTATGTTGGTGCATGTGAAAGTTGTTGGTATAATGAATGTGAAAGTTGTCTGTTTCTTATCTTTTGGTTGTGGTCCTAGTACTATTGGTTAGAGTAATTGTTTATGGCCTTAGGGTGATGGATGTTTTGCTGGATATTGCCCTTTATTATTTGGTAGTATCCACTGAGCTCTTTTATAAGTGGTCTACTTTTGAAGGTTGACTGACAACATTTTTTTTTTTTTTTTGTGGTTTCATGCAGAACACCGTGATTACTTTACCATGAAGATTTATCATGGAGGGAACATATTCGGGAACAAGTATGTAGGCGACAAGATCTCATATTATGATTACTTGGACAAGGATAAGATGTCTTTGACCGAGGTAGATAACATGGTAAAGGGGCTGAACCCAGATTATGGTGGGAGTAGGATAGATTATTGGTTTAGAATAGGTTCAGAAGATGATGCTTTGACCAAGTTAAATTCAGATTTGGATGTGATGACCATGGTGTGTTGTGTACTAGATGAGAGGTTAGTGATTCTATACCTAGATCACATATATAAAGGTGATGAAGAGGATAATGAGGAGGATGAGATGTACATGTATCCAGCTGACTTTAACTTTATGTTTAGTCAGTCTGGATCTACTGGTGTGGTGATTGAAGAGCTCCCTAATGAGCCTAGATAGAAGTCGACCTGTGTGATTGAGGAGATATTTGAGGAACCCAAGAAGCCTACTAATAAGACTAGGAAGCCAAAGAGAAGTACTGGTATAATTATAAAAGAGGTTGATGATTGCACTCTTATGCAAGGCAACAAGGTTTCTGATGCAAATCCGAAAGAAAAAGGGAAAGGAAAAATGTTTCCTGAGGCTAGGGCAGATGAGGTTAGTGGTTTAGATGAAGAGGGTTTACATGACATAGACATTCTTGACTACATGCAGTCTTTTGGTTGCGTGCATAGTCAAGAAAAGAGAGTTGAAGATGAGTTTGAGGAGGATGATAGTGAAAAGGATGAAGACTACATACCTACTTTTGAGGATGAGGATTATGATTATGGGATTGTTGATGATGAAGATGAAGTGTTAGATGAACAGAATATAGGGCTGGAGGTTAATGCAATTGGTGAGTGGTTGGGACCAAGCATACATGGAAGTGAAACACATAATGTGGAGTTCGATAGTGGGGCGGAATTTCAAGATAATGAAGAGATGTTTGGAGTTGCAGATTCTGATGAAGAAAGACCTGGGCCATCTTTGAATTCTAACGGTGAAGAGGATGTCATTTTTCCTGAGTTTAATCCCAAGACAGATATGCAAAATCCAGTTTTCTGTAAAGGGATGATATTTGGCACATCTGCAATTTTGAGAGAGGCTATAAGGGAGAGAGCTATTAGAGGTGGCTGGGAGGTCTACTTCATTAAAAATGATAAGACAAGAGTGAGGGCTATATGTAGGGCATAAGATTGTCCATTTGAGCTCTATGCATCTAGAATGCAGCATGAAAGCTCTCTACAGATCAAGACATATGAGCCTGAACACAAGTGTTCTAGTTTGAGTCATGCATGTTGAGCGCTAAGTACTTGACCAAGCGCTTCATGGAAAGAATCAAGCTAAACACTGGATGGAAGACAGGTACACTTGATGCTCCATTTATATTTTTCAAATTTTCTTCTTATTTTGTAGCAAGGATTGTGTTTTCCATTTGATGATGCTCCGATTATACATTCAATTTTTTTTTCTTATTTTGGTGTTCTGTTTTCCATTTCAGGATGCTCCTATTAGTCGACTTTTTTTTTTTTTTGCTTCTTATTTTGTAGCAAGGTTTCTGATTTCCTTTTCATGATGTTGGATTTGGATTTAAGCTTTTTTTTTTGTTTTTTTTTTCTTCGTTTGGTTTACTATTTAGTTTTCCATTTCATGATGCTACTTTTTTTTGTTTTGTTTCTTATTTGGCAGCAATGTTTCTGCTTTCCCTTTTATGATGCTCAAATTATATTTTTTTTTTGCTTCTTATGTTGCAGCAAGGTTTCTGATTTCCATTTCATGATGCTCAGATTATATTTTTTGTTTTGCTTCTTATGTTGCAGCAAGGTTTCTAATTTCCTTTTATGATGCTTAGACTATATTTCTAGTTTTTTTTTTCATATGTTGGTTTGCTATTTATGTTTTCCATTTCATGATGAGTTAATGCATTGATTTCTGATTTGCTTTCGTAGAGTCTTTGGCTCAGACCATGTCTTCGGAAGTTAGAGTGAAGGTATCCAAGCAGATGGCATATAGAGTGAAGAAGGCAGCCATTTTGGTGTTGGAGGGAACAATTAAGGAGTAGTATGCAAGACTTAGATATTATGGGAATGAGCTGCAAAGAGTGGACCCCTCAACAACCATTGATATTAAGTGTGACTTCAACAATTCTAACAAGGATCCAGTGTTCAAGAGGATGTATATTTGTCTTGGAGCTCTGAAAAAAGGATTCAAAGCTGGTTGCAGTTATGTGATTGGCTTGGATGGTTGCCATTTGAGATCTGCTTTTGGTGGCCAACTATTGACAGCTGTGGGAATAGATGCCAACAACACCACTTGGATAATTGCCTATGCCATGGTCGAAATGGAGAGCAAAGACAGTTGGATTTGGTTTTTAGAGCTTCTATGCAAGGACCTCAGTATAAGGGAGGATGGAGCAGGTTGGACTTTCATCAGTGATAAGCAAAAAGGGCTTCTCCCTGCTTTTGAAGAGGTTGTACCATCTGCCCACATTAGATGGTGTGTTAGGCATATGTGGACTAATTTTACCAAGTTATTTCCTGGGAAGGTGTTGAGGGATCAGATGTGGGCTTGTGCAAAGTCAACTACAATTCCTTTCTTGACTAAGGAATTGGATGAGATGAAGTTGCTCGATAATGAAGCATACAAATGGATGATGCATGAGTTTCTGTTTTAATTTCATTCATGATGCTTCATTTATATTTTTTGTTTTGGTGAGCCATTTTGGTGTTTTTTGTTTCCATTTTTGTTAACATTGAGATAATGGTAGCCTACTTTTGTTGTTTTGCATATGAGGACAGGCTGGCAAAGCATTGGTGTCGAGCACACTTCAACACATGTTCGAATTGTGACATTATGATCAACAATTTATCTGAGAGCTTCAACAGTTACATATTTGAAGCTAGAGGAAAGCCATCTATCAGTATGTTTGAGGAAATTAGGGGGAAACTTATGAAGAGGATACAGTTGAAAAGGGAAAAGATGCAATCAATGGTGGGAAATATATGCCCCAAGCTGAGAGATATACTAGAAAAGAACAAGGTGAAGGCTGCCACTGATTGTATTTCAAATCTAAATGGTGGTGACATTTGTGAGGTGGAGAATATTGAAAGCTCAAAGAATGTGGTTGACCTCAATGCAAGAACCTGCACATGTAGAAGGTGGGAATTAAGTGGTGTTCGTTGCAAGCATGCAGTCTCAGCTATATACCACAAGAGGCATAATCCGGAAGACTATGTTGCTGATTGTTACTTGATCAAGACTTACATGTCTATCTATGACAATCTAATCCAACCTATTAATGGAATGGAGATGTGGAGTAGAAGTGAGGAGGCCTGCATACTTCCTCCACAGTATTCAAGACAGCCCGGAAGGCCAAAAACAGTACGGAGAAGGGATGCATAAGAGAAGTTGGCTGGAAATGGAACAAAGCTCGGAAGAATCCAAAAGTCACTTAAGTGTGGGAACTGTGGAAGAGTTGGCCACAACGTGAAAACATATCACATGCATCTTCCTCCAAATGATAAGAATGCTGCAAATAAGAAGAGGAAGATGAACAGTGGAGATGCTTCTTCATCTCAGGTTCACAACTTTCTATTTCTGTTTCTATTTCAAAAGTTTTAGTTTATGTTTTCAGTTTTTGGGAAAGCTGATACCTACTTTTTGGAAATTTTGCAGTCTAAACCTGGAAAAAGGCCACCATTGACTAAAAATGAATCGAGGAAAAAGCATTTACAAGTGGCAAAATATCAAAGGGTATGGAATTTCAATTTTAGCTGGTTAACTTTGTATGTTTTGGTTGCCGAAAAAGATGTATTGGTATGGATGAGTTGATGAAAAGGTTGTTTGCAAGTTTGGATTAAGGTATTGATCTGTTCATGGAAAAGTATGTTGCAGATTTGGATTTTGGTTCATGTATTGTCTTTTAATAGTTTGAAAGTTTGGACTATGGTATTGATGTGTTCATGAAAAAGTAGGTTGTAGATTTTGATTTGTGTGCATGTGTTATCAATTAATATATAGTTTGAAAGTTTGGACTATAGTATTGATGTGTTGGTGAACAAGTAGGTTGAAGATTTGGATTTTTGGTGCATATGTGTTGTCATTTAATAGTTTTAAAGGTGGAACATTTTGTTACTGAACTATTCATGTAAAAGTAGGTTGAAGGTTTTGATTGGGTGCATATATGTTGTTTTATAAGTAGTCTGATGCATATATGTTTGGTCATTGTTTATGTGAGTGTAGAAGAAGATGGTTGAATTGAAGGCATCAAGGAAACAAGGAGCCAAAGCTACTGCTGCCACATCTACCTCAACAAGCACAAGGCCTCCAACTTCAACCAAAGCATCAAAGGGCCAAGCTCCAATAGCTTCCAGATCATCTCAAAGGATCAAGGACAATTCTAAACAAGGGGGAAAATAGGAAAGAGAAGTAGAATGTCACATTAGCAAGCCCTACCATTTTTTGTCCAACCATGTTTTGTGTAACTTGGTTAGTAGCTCTAATGCCCTTTTTGTTAACATGATTAGAGCTATTTGAAATGCAAACCTATGTTGGGGGAGGATTCAGTGCACCGACATAAATAAATGGTTAGATTATATTACATACACTCTTAGGTTATTAATAAAAATATTAATTATAAATATCAATAGTTGGGATCATCTTATAAGTGTTGAGTCATTTACACCGTCGGTGCGTAGAATAATTTCTAACCTATGTTATGTTGCAAACACATTTGGGCTACTAAGTCTTTTGGAAATTTAAGAAGCTTTCATGTTTCACATGAATGTTGTTTAATTTATGGCCCTTAATTCTAACTTCAAATGTGTTCCCCTACAAGTTGTGAGTTTTGCGAAGTTGTCTTCTGAAGACAATACCTTATGTTTGATGCTAGGTCATTTTATAATCAAGTACATTTCAATTATGGAGTATGATTTTTTTTTTTTTCAAGTGTCCAAGTTTTTTGGCGGGAAAATTTAGGGAAAAAAAAAGTTGAAATGGGGGCTGTAATAAGGTTGCTGGGTCAGATAAGAGTCAAGGACAGTTTTGGAAATTTACTTGATTGGTGGGTCCCACATGAGCTGACGTGGCACGCCACATAGGCTGATTAACTGCGCCATTTGATGGATAACTAACGGAATGATCGATTAGACAAAATTTGATACGGCATGGATGTTTTAAATGAAATTGAAACTATAAGGACTGAATTGCTTTCGGACCCAAAGTATAGGGTAGTAACCCGTATTTAGCCCTAAAAAAAATCCACCAAGCAATTCTAAATGCATTATCTTTTGAATCTTTTTTTTCTTCGAAAGACTTTGAGAAATTTTAAATACACACCCCAAACTACTTAATACACATCCCTATTATTTTATATTTCAAATCAAATTTTATAGGTAAATTAAACGATCAAAATAGACATCTATGTATTAGAAGAAAAATAATAATAATCATATCTTCCTTATATTATTCTATAATTATAAACACAATGAATTTCTATACATGGCATCCTCATTTAAAACAAAAAAAAGTTAGAAACCATCTAATTTAAATTTTTCTTAAATAAATTGTAATTAAATGGGGTGAGAAACCATATAATTTAGAATTTCAAAATCAATGGCATTAAATGTTTTTAAAACATATCGCTTTACTCCCACTTTTTAGTTCTTTTTTCCTTCTTCTAAAAGTTATGATTAGTCAATTTATTATCTAATATAAAACATCACATGTATAAAACTTTGTAATTGTTAATTTGTTTAATAATCCAATGACAACTTCGTAGTTCCGCCATTATGGAGATACTACTGATACAATTTTGGTTGAATGTTCGACTCAAAATTTTATATTTGATCAATAGGGTGTTTGGAGGATGAGATCTCAAATAATACAAAACCAATTTCTAAGCATCTATTTGAACTTTGAAGGGAACAATAATGAATCTTTATGGATTTCCCAACAACGAACACAAGTAATTAATATGGTCAATTATATATACTAATAAAATTAAATAGTAGCCTTAATGTAGTTAAATAATAGTGTATTTCATGGTTTTTTAGTTTAAGGATATTTTAGGTAATTTGGGTTATGTATTTAGTAAAATGTTAGAATGAGAAATTAAATGGTAGGTGTATTGAGTAAAGAGTGTGTATTAAGTAATTAGGGGTGTGTATTTAAAACTTCTCAAAGACTTTATGAACAAATAAAATCATAAATGAGATTTGAAAATGGAAATGAATAATAAAAGTAACATAAAGTTGTGGAGAGAGAAAAAAAAATCTTAATATTTTGTTGTCTGTAACAGTCTTTTCATGTAAGGACATATAAGTCATTTAATAATTAAAAAATGATGGAGGTCTAGTAAGTAGATTAGGAGGTCCCAATAGAAACTTTGTAAGTCCATGTCCTACCAAAAAAAAAAATAGTATAAGTTGAAGAGCAACTAATATATTGCAACAATCTTTTAAGTGTGTAATCCACAATGTAATTAGTAGTAAATCATATATTACGTATTATTCGTTATTTTTTGATATGGAGACTTTGCAATTTTTGACGCACCTCATCTTGCATGACTTAACTTTTACAATGCATAGGCAACTAATTATCATACTGGAAACATGTGGTCTCGTCATCTACCAAAGTTCGCACATCTTTTTTGAACCATTGAATAAGAATCTCATGACGTGATTAATTGGTAAAAACATTACTATGTTAAGTAACGAGAAATGTGGCACACTATTTATTTGCACGACACTAATATTGTTCCTAGAGTGGTCACCTATTAGGTGTAGATTTTATTCAAAAGGCCTCGCTGCAATTAACAATGAACTACAAATTTATATATTGTAATTTATTTTGTCATTGTGTCGGAGACAAATTTTGCTATGACCTTTTCTAAATCTCCATTATTGTATATGTATGTTTTGGAAATTTAAGTTTTCTACTTTTATGTTTGTAGGTTTCAAGTTTCTTGTTGTTAATGATGGGGCAGTATGTGTCAAATGTGGGGGTTTATGGTATAATATGCCAGTGTATTCTTCTCCAAACTGGAGGATATATATAACAGTACAATTGCCTATAGCTAAGTGTGAAAATAAATACTGAATGTTAAATATTGCTACTGTATTAATTGAAGATCTGCTGCGACTAGATTTGCTGCTGCTGCTAGTATCAGCTTACGTAACACTCCCCCTCAAGTTGGAGAATAGATGTCTCGCATTCCCAACTTGTCTAGTGAGCTGTGGAACACTTTTCCAGAAACAGTTTTGGTAAGAATATCTGCAAGTTGATGTTCAGTAGGTACATGTGGCATTTTAATGATTTTTGACTCCAACTTCTCCTTGATGAAATGTCGGTCAACCTCAACATGTTTTGTTTTATCATGTTGAACTGGATTGTGTGCTATATCAATGGCTGCTTTATTGTCACAATACAAATTCATAGCATACTTGGGTTTGAATCCCAAGTCTTTCATTAAATTACGAAGCCATAACATTTCGCATACTCCATGAGCCATTCCTCTATACTCTGCTTCTGCACTGGATCTAGCAACCACTTTTTGCTTCTTGCTTCTCCATGTGACCAGGTTGCCTTCCACAAAAGTAAAGTAACCTGAAGTAGATCTTCTATCAGTAATAGAACCAGCCCAATCTGCATATGTGTATCTAGCTATGTCTATGTGGTTGTTCTTGGAGAACATGATCCCTTTACCTGGATTTTTCTTCAAGTATCTCAGAATTCTATGTATTGCTTCCATGTGATCTTTACTTGGTGGATGCATGAATTAGCTTACAACACTTACAGCATATGCAATATCAGGTCGGGTATGTGAGAGATAAATGAGATTGCCTACTAACCTTTGATATATCTTTTTGTTAGTAGGCACTTGGTCTGGATATTTTGCTAATTTGTAATTTTGCTCCATTGGTGTATCCGCTAGTTTACATGCTAGTAAACCGGTCTCTATGAGTAAGTCAACCACATACTTCCTTTGAGATAGGGTAATGCCTTCTTTTGATCTAGCCACTTCAATTCCCAAGAAGTATTTCAGTCCTCCAAGATCTTTCATCTCAAAAACAGATGATAGATGTGCTTCCAGTTTCTTGACTTCTTCCGGGTCATTTCCTGTCACAATCATATCATCAACATAAATGATAAGTGCAGTAAGTTTATCTTTCCTGCGCTTCAGAAACAATGTATGGTCAGAGTTGCTTTGTTTGTAACCAAACTGTTTCATAGATTGACTAAATCTTCCAAACCATGCCCTAGGGGATTATTTTAATCCATAAAGGGACTTTTTCAACTTGCACACCATTCCTGCTTGTGAAGGTAGAGAATAGCCAGGAGGTAGATCCATGTAGACTTCTTCCTTGAAGTCTCCATGTAGGAATGCATTCTTTACATCAAACTGCTTCAGAGGCCAATGGAATGCATATTAGGATCTGGTTCATATTGAGCTTTTGGTTGACCTCAATTTTTTTGAAATGGCAATTGGTACATGCTAGTGGTGTTACTTGGTCCTATTTCAGGGGAATGTTCAACATTTGTATTATCATGGGATTGAAAGGCAGGGTCAGTAATTACCTTTGGATCATCCTGAAGGGGCATTAGAGTTGATGTAGTAGTACAAGGGGGAGGGTGTCATCTGTGTCTGTAGCTTCTGATACTGGTGAGTGATTGTTACTCTCAATTATTGCAGAATCTGGTGAATCAGTGCCTATAGTTGGTAATGCAGAATCTGGTGAATCTGTGCCTATAGTTGCTAATGCAGAATCTGGTGAATCTGTGCCTGCAGTTGGTAATTTTTCACTATGTACTTGATTGTCTATTATCTCGAAAGGACAAGATATATCCTAAGGCTGATCTTCTACATCACGATTCTCCCCCTGAAGAGGAGTCTTTGGGGAAAAATAGAGATCATGTTCACAGAACGTGACATCCATAGTAACATATGTCAGTTTAGTGTTGGGATTAAAGCATCGATATCCCTTTTGAGTAGAAGCATAATCAATGAAGACACACTTTTCAGCACAAGCCTCCAACTTAGTCCTCTGGTTTCGATGGATATGTACATAAGCTACACAACCAAAAATCTTTGGATCAAGGGCATGGGTAGGTCGTAAAGGTAAGTGTTTAGACAAGGCCTGGATAGGTGTTTTTGGTGGTGGACTATCTTCCCCAAGAGAGGTTTGGAGAGTTTGTGTGGGAAGTTGATTTATGAGGTAGGCAGTAGTAAGGATGGCATCACCCCAGAAATACTCTGGCATATGAGCTTCAAGCAACATGGATCAAGCAACTTCAAGAATGTGGCGGTTCTTGCGTTCCGTCACACCATTCTGCTGAGGTGTATGAGGACAGGTGGTCTGGTGTATTATTCCATGAGTATTGAGATATTGGCTGAAGGTATATGTGACATATTCTCCACCATTATCTGAGTGGAAAACTGGGTATGGATCATGGCATGAAAGGTCTAAAACACAGAGAATACATCACTCTTATGTCGCATCAAATAGATCCAGCTCATTCGGGTGCAATCATCAATGAAGAGAATCCATTTCATACCAGAGGGGGTTGCTGGACATGGCCCCCAAACATCAGAGTGAACTAAATCAAAAGGTGTAATACTTTTAGTAGAACTCAAAGGATTGTTCTGACTCTTGCCCAAAATACAAGTATCACATTTAAAGTCGGATGCTTTATGATGCTTAAACAATGAAGGTAGTAGATTTTGAAGATAACCAAAAGATGGATGTCCCAATCTTTTATGCCACAACTAGATCTCTGCTTCGGTAGACGAATGCTTTTGAACTTGATTCACCTTACTTACACGGCAATTACCAGCAGATGTCATTTAAATGTAGTACAATCCCCCCCTTCTCAATTCCACGCCCAATATACAACACCATGGGTAAAGAATCACACAACAATATACATGTTTAGTTATCTGTTTGACAGATAAAAGGTTATGTGATAATGATGGCACATGTAAAATAGTGTCAAGTGTAATAGAATCTGTCAATATGACAGATCCAGCACTAGTAATAGGATTGGAAACACCTTTTGCATTGGTTATGCCAGATCGGTGAACAGGGGTCAAATTTTGAAGGTTCCTAGAGTCATTAGTCATATGGTCCGTTGCACCTAAATCAATTATCCACATATCTTTCCAATTAAAGTCAGAAACACTAGACAGAGAGGAACTCAGTGTACCTGAATTAGTCATGAAAGCGAAGGCAGCGCCACCAGTGTAATCACCTTCAGTTGGTTCTTCCGGAGCTGGTGAGGCAATCTGAAAGGCCGCCTTACATTTGCCTTTAGGCCAATATCCTTTTGCCTCTTTCGCTTGGATTTCCTTACGACAGGCAACATGCGCATCCCACCATTTTGGATAACCTTTCAATTGAAAACAATTATCCACAGTATGCTTTAGAGACTTACAATAAGTGCATTTCATTGGTCCTAGAGTGGGTGCTTTCCAAGAGTAGGCAGATGGCGAAGATTGGGAATTATGAACATGTGGTGGCCGGTATTGAGTATGCATGGCAGAATCAGCATGTACTTTATTGAGAACCATGGTTTAGTACTTACTAAGTAAAGAGAAGAGAAATCTGATCCTTGGGTGTTGCTTATCGTGCAACCTTTCGGTAACTCCTTTTAATTTAGCCAGGTAGTAGAGGAACGATTTTGGCAGAGCTCAACTCACTTGTTTAGCAGGGGATAAGACCCTTTGTTAGCACTTCTCGTATCCAATCAGCCTAGACACCACATTAATTGGGTGGACCTATGTGGTTGAGCGAGTAAGCTCGACGTTACAAGGATAAAATTTCTAATCTAATTTACCTTATATTTTTTTTTCCTGCAAAAAACTGATGCTCACTTTCCTTCTTCACACGCTCATCATCATGTTTTTTTTTTTTTTTTTCCAAAAACTGATGCTCACTTTCTTTCTTCACATGCTCATCATCATGCCTTCACTCCTTTAGAAAATGGAGCAGCAGTAATGGAGAAGAAAGCTCCCAGCCTCCCTTATTCAAAGAAAGCTGCAAAAGCTCGTCCGTGCTGTTCAAACTCGACCAGGCTGGAAATAGCGGGGCTGGTATGGTTCAGAAGTAGGTTGGGCACGGAGATACAAGGAGGTGCAGATCCACCTTTTCTGAAGCAAGCAATTGGCTAGGAGATCGTGGTATCCGATCTGGCTTGTATTGAATGGAAGGTCTTCTCTTGAACTCGGCCTATGGTGACAGGTACAAGTATGAGTTCTAGGTATTTGGTATAATCTGGCAACTGGCAACTGGGTAGTGAAGAACAGAATTTGTTTTGGTATTTTCTGGGTAAAGCTTCTGCTCAATCTTGAGCAAAAAATGGTTATGGGTTATGGGTATATGGATATGGGCAAGAACAAAAGTTCTTTGGGTATTGTTTCTAGTACTGGGTAAGATGAAGAAACTAATTTCTTCTCTTGCTATTGGCAGCGGAATATGGGTATGGGTAATCTAGATTGGTAAAAATGGTTATCGGTCTCAAGAGCAAAATTGCTCTAATACCAT
This sequence comes from Rosa lucieae, assembly GCA_024704745.1. Lineage (NCBI taxonomy): Eukaryota > Viridiplantae > Streptophyta > Magnoliopsida > Rosales > Rosaceae > Rosa > Rosa lucieae. The sequence continues at coordinate 58,174,596 of CM045498.1, forward strand.
GTCAAATGTAGGGGTTTATGCATGGTATAATTTGCCAGTGTATTCTTCTCCAAACTGGAGGATATATATAGCAGTATAATTGCCTATAGCTAAGTGTGAAAATAAATACTGAATGTCAAATATTGCTGCTGTATTAATTGAAGATCTACTGCGACTAGATTTGCTGCTGTTGCTAGTATCAGCTCACGTAACAGTATGTTCTAACACTTTATCAGTGTCTTTTCTCGCAACAATCTCTAATTTTTTCGAGGAGGTAGCTATCTCGCAAGCCTCACATCAGGTTCACTCTATTGTGAAGTGGTGGTCTTGTCCAATACACAATTGTCACTTGAGATTGTTCATCTTAGGGGGGAAAAGAAAGATAAAATTATGTCATTTGGACCAATTAAAAACAACTACATTTATAGTGGACCAATTTTATAGCCCAGCCCATGGAGACCTAATACTCTAGGTTTATACAGTACAACCTCGATAAATGAGTGTTCGTAAATTAATAACTTGGATTAAATAATAAATTTCTCTAGTCCCAACTTAGGAGCAGTGTATGTTACTAAAAACCTCACTAAATGCATAAGATTGTAAAAGTAAAATAGAATTGGAATTGGTCTACTCATTTCATTTCATAGCCCTTTTATATAGGGAGAGAATTACAACAGAAAGATCAATTACAATGATGACATTAAATGCTGATTGGTCTGTAATCCTTGCTAATTGATGGTAATTGCTAATTCCTTGATTCCCTCTCCGTCAATCACTTTGACAAAGGCACATAATGTGTTTTTCCTTTAACACTCCCCCTTGTGCCAAGTCAAAGATGAAATAGTGCATAAGTTGTTGCCTCACTAAAACCTTGCCAAGTGACAAAAAACCATGTAGGACAAAAAATACACCTTAGTCGAAGGAAAAGAGCACAACGCACCTTTTACATTTGAGTATAACATGTGTGTGTTAGACTCCCCCTTGACCTCTACACCTCCCCCTAATACTTACATTAATCAGGGGAGCTTAGAAAGTCTTCGCATTCCTATGCTTTTCACAGGTTTCTCAAATATGGCCTTAGGCAATGATTTGGTGAACAAATCTACCACATTATCCTTAGACCTTACTTGATTCACTTGAATCTTGGGGAGGGCCTGTTGTTGCTAATTGTAGAAAAACTTTGGCGATATGTGTTTTGTATTATCACCCTTGATATATCCTAGCTTCATCTGTTCGATGCAAGCTGCATTATCTTCATAAATGCAAGTAGGCTCTTCAGTGGTAGAACTCAAACCACTAGTCCATCGAATATGTGTGATGATAGCTCTTAACCATACACACTCACGAACCGCCTCATGTAGAGCAATGATCTCTGAGTGGTTTGAGGAGGTAGCCACAAGGGTTTGCTTGGTTGATCTCCAAGATATCACCGTGTTCCCAATGGTAAATACATAATCAGTTTAGAAACGACTTTTATGTGGGTCAGAGAGGTACCCAACATCAGCAAAACCAACCAAAACGTCATTTATCGTTTCGGTGTAGTGAGTGGTGCTTTCGCCATCAACATTTCATTCAGGGATTGCAGTTCCATCTACGGTCCCTCTTGTCTCTATGTAGGAAAAGAATAGTCCTAAGTCAATGGTTCGTTTTAGGTATCGGAAAATGTTCTTGATATCATTCCAGTGACGTTGCGCTAAGCTAAATCCAGCTAACAAGTTCACTGAGAATGCAATGTCTAGTCGAGTACATTGGGCTAAGTACAATAATGCGCCTATTGCACTTATTGCACTTAGATAGGGAATTTCAGCTCCCAGCACCTCTTCGTCATCTTCCTTTGGACGAAATGGATCTTTCCTTACTTCCAAACTTCGACCGATCATGGGAGGGCAAGCAGGATGCGCTTTGTCTATGTTAAATCGCCTGACTTTTGGACATACGCAAACTGGTAGATTAGTATTCCACAAACTCGGTGTTCTAGTTCAAGGCCTAGACAGAATCGAGTTTTCCCAAGATCCTTCATCTCAAATTCGGATTTCAAGTAGTTCGCGGTTTCTCTTATGTCATCAAGAGTACCTATTATGTTCATATCATCGACATATACTGCTACAATTGCAAATCCGGAACTTGTTTTCTTTATGAATACTCAGGGGCATAATTCATCGTTCTTATATCCCTTCCCAATCAAGTAGTCACTTAGACGGGTATACCACATCCGCCCGGATTGTTTCAATCCGTAAAGTGAGCGTTTCAACCTAATTGCAAATGCATTCCGTGGTTTAGAGTCAGTTGACTTGGGTAATGTAAGGTCATTAGGTACTTTCATATATATCTCTGAATCTAGATCCCCATAGAGATATGCAGTAACCACATCCATGAGCTGCATTTCCAGTCCTTCGGAAACTACTAAGCTAACTAAGTAGCTGAACGTTATAACGTCCATTACGGGAGAGTATGTCTCCTCATAGTCAATTCCAGGGTGTTGTGAGAAACCTTACGCCACAAGGCGAGCCTTGTACCTCAGGACTTCATTCTTCTCATTACGCTTTCTGACAAAGACCCATTTATGTCCTATAGGCTTTACACTTGGTGGGGTTAGCACTACCAAACCAAATACCTGTCTCTTTGCCAGAGAATCTAGTTCTCCCTGGATTGTTTCTTTCCATTTAGGCCAATATGCTCTTTGTTGGCATTCTGCAACAGAGCGTGGTTCGATATCTTCGTGCTCTATAATTTCTTGATCAACAGTGTATGCAAATACATCATCAATATGTATGGAAGATCTTTCTATCATCTCATACGGACTCTCACAATCCATTGAGATTTTTTTGTTCTCTGGAATCATTTCAAACATCGGAGTGTCCTCCAGTATTGATTCATGGACATAACTATAATCAGAGACAATCTAATGAGAGGAATTCTCTACATTAATGATTAATGGATCGGTTTGTGCCTTACTCCCCCTCTTCTTCCTTGGGTGAGTATCAATCGAACTAAGTGGCCTCCCCCTCTTCCTTTGGGGAGCCACCGCCTCAACCACACCTCCACTAAGTGTGGTTGCAGTGCCTCTATTTGCGGCACCGTGCCTCTTGTTGGGGACTTCTAACCCTGCAGGCACATTTGCAGCTGGTATATGTGATCTCGACACTTTTGTGATATCAGTAAACCCATCAAGCATCGAATCTGCTATGTTCTAAAGATCGATTATTCTTTTCACTTCACTTTCACTTTGTGAAGTGCGGGGATCAAAATGAGACAGAGTGAAGACAAACCACGACAATTCCTGTCGTTCCCTTGGAAAATCATTTTTCCTATCTCCCCTAACAATGGGAAGACTGTCTCATCAAAGTGACAATCTGCAAATCTAGCGGTAAAGAAATCGCCTGTCAAGGGTTCCAAGTAGCGGATAATTGTTAGGGATTTGTATCAAACAAAAATACTTAATTGTCTCTGAGGACCCATTTTGATGCGCTGTGGGGGCGCAATAGGTACATATACTATGCAACCAAATATGCGTAAGTGTGAAATGTCAGGCTCATATCAAGTTACCGACTGGTATGTAGAAAATGGTTGGCTAGCAGTGGGTCTGAAAAGAATAAGTAATGCTGCGTGCAATATTGCATAACCCCATGCAGATATAGGCAGGTTGGTACGCATAACCAATGCCCTAGCCACCATATGTAGCCTTTTGATGGTGGCTTCTGTGAAACCATTTTGTGTATCACATAGGGTACATGATGCTCTACATCGATCCCAATAGACATGCAATATTCATCAAATGCTTTTGATGTAAACTCTCCAGTGTTATCAAGCCTTATAGACTTGATAGGGTGATCAGGGTGGTGAGCCCTTAAATGTATAATCTGTGCTAGGAGTTTTGCAAATGCAGCATTTCTTATGGACAATAAAATGACATGTGACCAGCGTGTCAAAGCATCCACCAGAACCATAAAGTACTTGACTGCTCCGCATTCTAGATGGATAGGTCCACAGATATCTCCTTATATCCTTTGTAAGAATGGAATGTTTTGTTTTGTGTCTATAGCATAGGAAGGTCTCGATCCTGTTTTTGCTAAAGAGCAGGCTTTGCAAAACGAGTGATGTTCCTTTGAAATAGTCAATGAGGCATAATGGGAGGGAGCTAGGGCTTCTGGTACTTCAGATGGCAATGGCTGCATTTGAGCAGTACTATGACCGACACCTTACAGTGTGGCGGATTTTTCTCCCATTTTATTTTGCACTCGAAAGAAGGGATGTTCGTGTGAGTTCTTTGAAATACGGATCATCTTGTCACGACTGGGGTGACCTAGGTGGTGGTGCCAAAGCTTGTATGAGTCAGCGTCCCACATTTCATTGTTGGTGACAGCATAGGATTCAATGATCCGAATCGTAGTGAGGTACAGTCCATTAGACTGACTCATAAGTTTCTCTAAAATGCGTTTCCTTCCATATTCATTAGAGGTAATATAAAGGTATTCAGTTCCATTCTCACAGTGTGTTTTTACATGATAACCGTTGGCATGAATATCTTTGAAATGTAACAAGGTTTAAGTAGCTCTTGGTGCATACAGAGTATCTTTGACATTTAATATATCTCATATTCTTTAGAGTATTTCTATTTTAGGTATAATGATAATCTTTTCATTCAAATAATTTTTCTCTAGATGTATTTCTTTACATCTTTATAGTGCTATTTCGAACCATGTAAATATGTGTAGTAAATAAATTTAAATAAATTCAGTGCTTCAAAATAAAATTCGAAATTTATTAATAAGCCAACGATAATCAAATCAAGGTCTTGTTCTAATTCATCAAACCATTATTGAAATAAACTTTAAGACCAAGCAATAGTCTAATTAAAAATGAGGCATTATGCCTTCACATCTGTCTTTGAAAAATAAATAAAGCAGATCAGTTAAAGTCTGAAGCATATTTTGACGGAGCAAGTTCCTTGTTGCCATTGGAGTCTGCAATAGTGAGGTTGACATCTGGATCATGACCTTCTTCTTCCATATAGTGAGCCTCTTGTTCTTTAGACTCCCTATACCTCTTCTAAGTGGCTGCAACTATGTTGCTTGCTTGGCAGTTTTTATACCATTGCTCAATGACTCCACACCTATAACATGGTTCATTGCCAACTTTATCCCGTTTGACTGAAGGGTTTTAGGTGCCCTTTGCACCTTATTTCCATGATCCCCATTTCCCTTTCCATGTGGTGCATTGTTGCCACGTGGATAGGGATCATCACGTCTAAACCCCTTTGCATTGGAGTTCTTTCCACCTTTCATTTTTCCATAATTAGCCTCGAGAATTTTCTTTATCCCAGTGCTCTTGTCATTGTTGTTCAAGAGAACCTCATTATGTCTCTCAGCCACTTGCAGTAGGCTGATAAGCTTATTAAGGGTTGTGATTCTTTTGTTGTCATAATCTAGCCTATACTAGTTCGCTAGTATAAGCGCTGATGTAGGAAAGGTGGAAATAGTCTTGTAGATCATATCATCTTCTGTGATTTCCCTTCCACAGAAATTGAGACATGCCTTTAAACGCAACATGTCCTTGTTGAAGTCATTAACCCTTTTATAGTCAAGCAAGCGAATTCCATTCCACTGAACAGCCAGTTCTGGGAGCAAAGTATCATGAATGTTCCCAAAACGTCCCTTAAGAGCATCCCACAGTTCTTTGGGTGTCTTCAACTGAAGGTACTCCCAGCATAGGCTTGGATCAATATGTCGACTCAGAAACATTAAGGCATCTGCTTTCACCTTGTTAGATAGTTCATCATCTTTAGGGTTGGTAATGGTGGCACTGTAGTCTTTTGCCACAAAGGCAGTTTCTACATCGGAAACCCAGCGATGGTACTCAAGTCTTTCTGAGTCCAAGATGTCAAATTCAGGTCGAGTTGGATCAGTCATCTACATAAATAAGAGGGAAGATATAAATTACGCAGTCATAAAGATATCCACATGAATTCTTTTCCAAACATATGAATTAGATTTCAAGACCAAGATTCGTAATGGTCACATTTTTTTTCGATGCTATGTGAAAATACTTTATCACGGTAAGTGTGTGTGTGTATAATGCACATGAATTTTCATTATCGTGGCAAAGCGGATTGTATATGTTGCATTCTAGAAATAACAATATCACATTTAATAATAAATAAAACATAGCATATATAAAAATAAATTACATGGCATGCATGCTCAAAAATCACAAATATACAACAAAATATATGCTACAAAAAATAATAGCAATAATATATCATGCGTAAAATAAAATCACAAAATATGCTTAAAATTTCATAATAAAATCATAAGCAATAAAATATAAAGCGTGCTTAAACATAATTATAAATCATGCTTAAATATAATCATATAAAACATAAATAGTAAGGCATGCTTGAAATGATCAAAATTATCTAACTAAACATGTTCAATAACAAAATATAATAAAAGCATAAACAATAAAGTATAAAGCATGCTTAAAATTTAAAAATAGTAGACATAAATGAAAATCATATGCTTTAGATTCCGCGAATATATATTCTCTCATATATATATGACTAAGCAATAAAAATAAGTCATTTCCAGTTCTACAGTCCCAATATTCATAACTTTTGCTCGAGAAATGAAGATTTGTAAATAATTGAAGGGTTGAAATACAATAATGGTTTGTTACTTCTCTAAAGACCAGGCCAAAAAGAGCACCAAATGCGTCACCACATTCGAAACTCCGACGAACCTCTCGGCCTTACTATCCACAATAGTCGCATTAGAACCACCAGAAGACTTGGATAGCTTCCTTATGACCTCGACGGAGCCGGAGGCCACAGCCTTAACGGCATACACAATCGGAAACACCGTGGCCCTGAAACTCTCCACCAGCAAAACCAACGACCTCGCCATTAGAGCACTCCTCTTCTTCCAGACGAAGTCCACCATTGAAGAGACCAAATTGGATCGAATCGCAAGCGAATTGTCACTATCTATCAACTTATCTCCGGCGAGTCTGCTCATCCTTTTGGTATCGAACTCCTGAAACAACCGCCCCACAGACTCGAACCCTACCTTCGAAACTGCGTCGGAGCCGTCGAGCATGTTCTGACCATCCGGCCCCACCAGCCGGAGACCTTATCCAGTAGATTGACATTGTTCTCACACAGAGTCACACAGATTGACCTTATCCAGCCCCACCAGCTGCTGTCTCGGTGATCGCGAACCGAAGGTTATTAGACGGCGAGTCGAAGCAGTTGTTGATCTCCTTCTTGGTGTCGGAGATGAGCTTGGGGAGGCGGTAGGAGGGGATGGCGGCGAGGATCGAGACGGCGGCGGCGCAGACATCAGGGTCAGGGAAGTCGAGATCGGTGAGGATGCCAGTGCAGAAGGTGTCCCAGAGGTTGACGGTGAGGCACGTGGAGCGGATGAGGTCGAAGGCGAGCTTCTTACAGACGGCGAAGGCGGGGGAGGCGACTATCTCTTCGACGGCGGACTTGGCGATGACGGAGATGTCGCGTCCGGCGGCGGATTGCTGAAAGGGAGAGAGAGAAGGACGCGCAGCCAGGAGAGAGGGAGAGAGGGAAGGAGGGAGAGAGAGAGAGAGAGTATAAAAAAGGGGAGAAAAATTTTAAAAATAGAGAAAAAAATAAAAATAATAATAAAAATAGAAAATGAGGGGCATAATAGTCATTTCGGATCATTTTTGACTTGTTGTGCGAGAATTAGAGAGAATAAGGACTATCCAGTTTAATTTCAAAGGCGAGGGACTAAACTGTTTTTCAGGGAAAAGTTTGAGGAGTAACAAGTATTTAACCCAATAATTAAATATACCATAGTATGAAAATAAAATAAAAGAGAACATACTTGGTTATGAGAAAATAAAACAATCCTAGCGCACGCGCCTATTGATGCAGGCTTGCGTAGCAATGTTTTTAGACTTGAGAAAAACTGGGCTGCCTCCTCTTGCAGTAGGAGTCTACAGTGGGAGACAAGGCCTTGTTTTTTTCTTTGCTTTTCTCGTGTTTTTTTTTTCCCTCTGGGCCGCAGGCCTTTTGTTTTTTTTCTTTTGCTTCTGCTGGGTAGCGTCACCAATCAAGGCCCATTTGTTTTTTTTTTTTTTACTATTTTTTTATTGGGCCGGAATTTTTTTCTCTGGGCCGGACCTTTTCTTTGGGCCCGCTCACTTATTTTTTTTTTCTTTTTTTTTTTTTCTTTTCTTTTTCTCTCTTCTTTTTATATCTTCTTCCTCCTCCGCCTGGATTGCAGTGGTGGCTAGCGCGGCGAGGCTGTGTAGGAGCGTCGGGCATGTGAGCGAGCACTGGGGCTGGGATTGGTGGACTTGAAAGGAGGAGGCCGGAAGATGGATCTGGAGGGGTCTGGCCGGACGTGGGGCTGTAGGGATCGGTGCTATAGGCGTGTAGGCCGGTGGGCGGCTCGGGGTGCACAGGCCCGGGGATCTGTGCGGAAGCGAGCTGGGGAGGTCTGCTGCAGGTGGGTGGGATGTGCGACGGTGGTGGGGCTGTAGGTTGGTGCAGCAGCGCGATGGAAGGTGGAGTGTTGTTGATGCGCGGCCGTGTGGGCTGAGGAGGAGCTGCGCTGGGCTGGGCTGGAGGCCACAAGGTCTGATGGGCTAACGCTGATCTAGGATCAATGTAGACTGGAAGCTGGCAGATGAAGATGGTTGTCCGGGTTAATCGATGATAAAGTCGAGCAAGAATAGATGGTATGCTGATGTTCGCTAGAGGAAGATGTGTGTGGAGAGCAAATTGCTCTGGGCTGGGTGAGGGGAGCAAATTGCTCTTGACTGGGATTGAGACTAGAAGAAAGGAAAAGAAAAAATTTCGAAGTTCGGACTTGTTCTTGGCTATTGGCTCTGAGCGTGCTGATAACGTGTAAAACTAAAATAGAATTGGAATTGGTCTACTCATTTCATTTCATGTCCCCTTTATATAGGGAGAGAATTACAACGAAAAGATCAATTACAATGATAACATTAAATGCTGATTGATTGATGGTAATTTCGAAGTAATTCCGTAATTCCTTGCTGTCAATCACTTTGACGAAGGCACATAATGTGTTTTTCCTTTAACAAAGATAATAATTTTTAGATTAAATTCAGTTTACCCCCCTGAGATTTGGAGGTAACTTCATGTTAGTCTCTGTCCTCTCAATTTAATTAATTTACCCTCCGAGCTTGTCAATTTTCCTCAACCGTGTCCAATTTCTCAGATTCCGTCTAATTTGAACGTTAAGTCTAGGGCTACACACGGATTGGGTTGGATCAGTTTTGACTCTAAACCGTCTCTATACTAAAGTGAGCAGTTTAAGCATTTTAGACAACCGGTCAATACAAAAAAAACAGTTAACCCGATCCAATCCAATCCAATTAAAGATGGTTTGGTTCTGTCAGTTAGGCAGTTTTAACCTATATTATATTAACATACTATTTATGAAAAAAAATTGTAGTAAAATTCAATCTAAATAATAAAAATTATATTAAACAAGCATAATCCAAAACCAATATTCAAAAATCAAAATCTAGAATAGATTCAAAGTGATTGACTTATTTGATGGCTTAGCTATAAATACTAGCTTAATATGGTAGTATTAAAGGTTAGAGAATGAGAGATTGAGATATGTGATATGAGAGGATCAAATTAACCGTAGCGATTATATATTAGACTTCTAGGCCTTTGGGCATTGGATTCAATATGGTAGTATATCATTTGAGAATAAAGTTATAATTGGATATTTAGAACTTACATAGACTAACTGGACAAATGAATATATATATATATATATATATACAAATTTAAAACTTTTTCTTATTACATTTCAAACATACTAGTCGGTTCGGGTTCTGCGGTTTAAGCAAAAGAGAAATCAAACCAACCCAATTCATAAATAGTTTGGTTCGGTATTGAACTGGCTTTCAATTTTAAAGTTAAAAAACCTATTAACAAACCATATTTATTGGTCGGTTTTGACTGGTTTGTACCTTGCTTTGCACACCCCTAGTTAAGTCTGACAACAGAGCCCATTTTCAGGGCTAAAAGAGTTATTTAACAAAAAAATCCCAATACAATATTCGACCCCCCTCTTTCTCCCCCCTACTTCTTCTTCTTCTTCTTCTGCATCAGATAACCCCTTTAGCCCTCAATGAAGTTATCAACACTTAAGCACTAAGGCCAGTCTCCAACTTTAGATCTAAACCATTCTAAAACAAATGAACAAAACCAAATCAAGTCACCAACAAAGACCCATTTGATTCCTCACAATTCACAAGCGGAAAAAACCAGAATTGCTTTTGCTTAAATTGCATGTCTAAAAACAAACAATATTTGCAATACCCAAATCACAAAATCATCAGAGAAATCTGAAACCAATCAGAATACTTGATCAGATAACCAACTAAGCCAAAAAAATTAGAGAATCCACCCAAAACAGAACATAATTACATGCTTAAGATGCTTGTTCAATTTTACATTATGATCACAATAGATCAAGACCCAATAACTTAGAGATGAAGATTACATATTAGAGAAACCCACGATTGCACATAACCCACTTACACCAGTCAATAATTTCAAAGAATACAACGTTTTTCTTAGAGAAAAAGAAAAAAAAAACACTAGCTCAAACTTGAATCAAATTATAGAGCAAAACAAGTGGGTTTTTGATCAAAAGGCTGCTGTGTTATCCTATATAGATTCCCTCCCCTTTTCCCACACTTTCAACCGTAGTGTTTGAACATACCTCCAATAGTATGGAGGATTTGCTACATCACCAAGCATAAGTAACACTCTCTTAGTGGGCCCACAAGCCATGGTGGGACCCGACTATGATATAAGTCTCGTACCTCAAATCTCAAGCCACCCCGTGGTAGTCGGAAGCTGCCAAGTGCTTACCGGGAAGCCACCTTCCCGGCCTTGCCAAGATGCCTCCATGATAAGCTTTCTACACTAGAATAAAGGTTTCTTGTCTCACATTGGAAAACATGTAAAGGAAGGAGCCTCCCTCCCCTATAAAAGGAGACTCCTTCCCACTTACTCTACATCCCATTACATCTCTTGTAATTCATTTGGGCCGCAAGGCCCAAACACATAGTTAAACATTTAAGGTGAACGTAGTTTCCCGCTAAGGCGGGAGATGAACCATTATACTTCTAGTGTTCAAGCTAACACTAACTTTTCTCTATCTAAAGCTAACTAGAGCCTTCGGTTCTAACGTTAACAGTGTTCACGGAAAAGGCCCATCGCAATCGGAAAACCACAATAAGAAACCAGAGGTTTTTGCACAAATTTTGAAAGCAAAAACCCACCAAAACACAAACAGACTCACTTCAAACTTGTAATCTACACACATCAAAATCGAAATGCAATGTAGAGTTGGGAGAGTGGTGCTTGTGCTGACGGCGTCATCATTTTGACAAGAAGAGGAAGGCTTCACGATGTAAGTAGGAGGAGATAGCCAGCTCTGATATCGACGCCAATGAAGACCCATTTGGTGGTGATGAAAGCAGAGGAGGAGGAGAAGAAGAAGGAGGAGGAGGAGAAGAAGAAGGTGGAGATGGAGGAGAGACTGGATACTGTTATCCAATTGGGTAAATTGCAACCGATGGAAACCCGAGACCATCAAGAAATCCAACACACTGGATGGCAGCAGCCGAAGGCCCAGCCTTGGTCGGTCCTCGAAGTACAGCTTGAATGTCCCCGGATCTGTTCTAGGCCGCCATTACTGTGGTCTAAGATGGTTTCAAGACAACCCGATTGGAGTACTTGAAATGGGTCGATTTGGATAGTTAGAGTAGAGGCCATGACTTTTTTGGAGTCCATCGAAGCTTCGCCACCTGGTGGAGGTTGTGGAAGGGTTTTTGGTAAGCGGTGAGAATAGATATAGAGAGAGAGAAGGAGGGAGAGGAAGAAGATGAGTATTTTTTTCGTGGTTTTTTTTTTTTGCCATTTTTTTCCTGAAATGATCATTTTAGCCTTTAAAATGGGCCCCATCGTCAGGCTTAACATTTGATTTAGACGGAATCTGAGAAATTGGATACGGTTGAGGAAAATTGACAAGCTCAGGGGGTAAACTGATTAAATTGAGAGGATACGCACTAACATGAAATTACCTGATTTACATGTGTTTCTAGCCCTAATTATCTTGAAATTAGCGAATACTCAAGCATTATTTCGTAGTATTATTTTGTTTTCTTCATTTGTAGGAAATAATGGTCAAGAGAGGAAAAAGACGAAAGAAGTAGCGAATTCGAGCAAAAAGTCAACTATGACTAAAGGACGAAAAGTCAACTAGTTGACCATCGGGTCAAGCAAGTCAACGTGGCCTAATAGCAAGAAGTATGAGTCCCAAGACCAAAGAAGCATACAAGTGAAGATCCAAACCCATACTCATGCCATAATCTAAATTCCACCATACTCATGCCATACTCAAAATGACGCTCTAAATTTCCATTTGGATTTCTTAGATTGTGGTCCTCTAATCACCCGATTTTAAGTATTATTACCCTTGATTGTTGGAATAGTATTCGGAATTGTTGGGTAGGGTAATTGTTTTCATAAGTACTCTTTTCGAACTTATTATTTGTGGTGATGGTTGCTAGAGTGTATTACAATCGATTGTCGAAACATAAAACATTTAGTTTTGAGCACTTATGGCCCTAACAAGGCATAAGGTTTGAGACTAGTATAGGGTAGCCATAAACTAAGTATCCTTTCTTCTTCTTGTTTTTGCTTAGGGTTTGACAATTATTTTATGACAATCAATTTAGCTTTCTTTTCGACCTCTTAATGCTAAATGGAAATCCGACAAAACATTTGAAGCATCATTTGAATTAATCATCATCATTCCATGTGATTTTAGATTTGTGTGGAGAATCTTAAATTCCATGGTGACCCTTGATGCGATGCATCACATCCTTCTATCTGTCTTATTTTTATTTCGTAGTTAGTTAGTTTATTTATCATTTATGAAAATCCAAAAACATTTTGACTTTCCCACTACCATTCATTTGTAAATCCATGTGGGCGTGAACATTACAAGGACTTTTGTGTGTTTCACAGCCCTATCTAGGCCTTGCTTGGTGCAAGACCGTCTATGTGACTTTGTGTGATGCAAAGTCATGCTTGAATGAGCTCGATCGGTGCCTTGTTTAGCATTTTTTTTCTATTTTTATTTGTTTGTGCAAGTGATTTTCAGTGACCTAGAACCATAGAATTCTTAGCTAGCTCGTAATCCTCAAGCTCGTAATCCTTAAGTAAATACTTCTCATCTTTGATGACCGTGTTGATTGTTACGTGATAGATGAATGAAAAACGCTCAAATCATTACCCCCAAACCTCAGGGGGAGTAAACTGAATTTAATCCATAATTTTTCTAGACTTCTTTAAGGACCCAGCAAATACATAAAGTAATAATTAATGAAATAAATGAAAGAAGTATCAGAAAAAATATTAATGATCGATGAAATACATAATAGAACAAGTATATAATATTCAATAGAGTGTTTCTATTAAGACCTCTAAATTTGCTCACTTGACCTCACTCTATTATCAATTATTAAATAACATATATAACCTACTATAAAATGACTATTAAGGACAATAATTATACCAAAAAAATATTATATTTATTTTATGTAGACTTTCCAATTCAATAATATTAGATTTGAATTCTTTATTATTTTCCTTATTTTCATTTTCCAATTTCACTACATACTCATTAAAGTTTTCATATATATTTAATAAGAAATAAAAATATGAGTAAGATCATGTGATAGAAAAATCTATGTTATATATGTTAAACGCATATATATATATATATATTTTTAAATAGGACGTCAAGCCTTTCATATATTTGAATATAAGTGATTACACAACATGACCTACCCCCGAGAGGGCCACGTCAATATCAAGCCACGCAAGTTACCCTAAAGCAACCAAATAAAATCACTATGGTAATAGGACCAAGAACCAAACCTAGACAATGTTAGGACTAGAAAAGAAATAAAAAAAACCCCCAACTTATTCAACAAAACCCAGGACCACCCTACACAGAGGGGGCATCCCCAAGATCCATAGTTACCATACTCAAAGGAGTAGCCTCCCCCACAACCGTCTCCTCCACCACCGTAGTCTCCTCATATTCAACTATTACCATTGGAGAAATCTCCTCCACAACAGCCTTCCCCACAGGAACCTCCCCCACCGTCGGATCTTCCCCCATAACTAAAGCTTTCTTGGCAGTATGAAATTGACACTTCTTAACTTTCTTGGTTGAGGCAGTCCCTAGCTTCTAAGGGTAGATCTCCTCCACCCTAGGCTTATTCTTTGCCCCTACATGCCTACCCACCTTGCGCCTCTTCAGGGGAGAGACAATCAAGATACCCGCCTGGTGAGGTAGAGCTAACTCAGGGACAAAACCAATGCTCATAGGTTCGGTTATGGGAACAGGAACCACAACTTGAGCTTTCTTACTGTACGTCACCAATTCCTAAGCCTCAACCTTCTTTTTAGTCCCATCGGCCACAGGTTTCTCCACCAGTTACCGGTGTGAGGAAGGGAAAGCCGAGATCGCCACTTGCTTAGCTAGCTCCTCTGTAGCGTGGCTGGGTGTAGAGAGAGACACAAACCAGAATGGGAAGGCTTAACAGTAGGAGTGGCCACGCTACTGCTCATAGACAAACCTGTAGTAGCCTGAAACGTCAGCCCCGACATTGAACCCAATCCAAAAAAATCAAACACAGGGAGCGGGTTCGACCTAGGGTTAGTGCCCCCTACCTCCAAACGCCCGGCTTGATGCTGCGCCCTAACCACGACGTCAATGCCAGACATATCCTGCGACCCTGAGCAGCCAGACTCCGAGTGTTCCAGTAAGCCACAAACCATACAGAAACCAACCATCTTCTCATACCTGAAAGTCACCCAAGCAGAAACCATATCCTTCCCTGTCCCAAACTCGAAGAGCATAGGAGGGTAGGCTTGCTTCACTGGAGTTGTGATCAAATGGGAGATGCGAACCCTAGCCTTCAAGCCACGGTGAATATTCGCTTTGTCCAACTGAAGGACCTGACCCAGAGAAGCACCGATCATGGAGATAGCTTCTATAGTCATCAGTATTGGAGGAAGGCCAAGTACTTCCACCCAAACCGGGATCGCTGGGATGGGAACCGACTCTGCCTCACAGCAGCCGTCATACATGGCCAAAGCAAACATAGAGCAACCATAGAACCACGACCCTCTGAACAAGATCTTGTCTCGTTCCTCCGTCTTCGTAAAACGCAAAATGAAACGATGGCCTTGACTCCTGATAGAGAGTCAATGTTTCAACCCCCACACATTAGCCATGGTAGCCATAAAAGGACGTGAGTCAAAGTTTTAATTTTCTTCTGAGACAAAAGCCTCCCAATGGCATAGGACTGGCTAGAGATCGCCGACGAGCCCACAGTCCCAAAGGACACCCTCCCATTCTCCTTGATTGCGAGTGCAGTAGCCATACGGGCTGAGACCTCCTCCACCATCGTGAACATACGACGGCTATGCCAAAACTTCTCAATCCTAGCGCAAAGAGTTTTTCTTATGATTATGATAGTTGAAAATTATGTTAAACGCATATTGGTGAGGGAAAACAAAATAAATCCTATTATGATTAAGTTTATCCATTATATTTGCTATAAAAAAAGAAAAAGAAAAAAAAAAGAGCTAGCAATTAAAAAAAAACTAAAAAATATTTAAATAATTAATCATGAGGTACAAAAAAAGAGAAAAAAAATAAACATTAAAAAAAATGATTTCTTCAATTTTTTTTTTGCACTGCTAAAATAGAAAAAAAAATTATTAAAAAAAACAACAGAATGGTTCATGCTATTTTCTTATGAATTAGAAATTAATTCTTGAAACTCAATACCTTTGTGTTTGATTTTTGTTTTTTATTGGAAAGGAGATTTATGCATGTTGTAATTTGATTGAGAAATGTATATGCAGTTAAGATTTATAGAGTAATTAAATCATTGAAATGACTAAGTTTTTTTGTTTTAAAGATAATAATTTGTTTGCAAATTATATGAGTGAGGTTATTTGAGAAACTTTAGTGAAGTTTAGTAAGTAAATTTAGTATTTGGAAATTGATAACAGATGTAAAAAGCATAGAGGTCAAGTGACTAAATTTGGAGGTTCCAATAGCAAAACTCTATTCAAAAACATATTAATTAAGGAGCAGTGCTACAGACACTAAAAAATTATACCAAAAAGTAATACCAAATGACATGGCATCAGAGTTGGCGTCTTACGTGTCATGACATTCAATTTAATAATTTTCAGCAAATTTCATTGATTTTATCTAGTAAACTAATTAATCAGCAAAAAAGAAGAACGTAATTCACCAAACAACCAAATCTGCTACTGCCTTCCTCAAACAAAACAACCACATATGCAAAATTAAAAGAGCAAAGAAATCCAGAGAATAGTGTAAAGAAATTACATCAAATCTGGGAGACTGTATATATAATAGTACAACTATTTCTTTATCCATCTAACAATATGAAAATTCATATTAAATTCTTTTGAAACTCATTTGAAACCCTTTAGAGATGGATCCGGCCATCAATTGAAAATCACCATTTCTCATTTACTTCATCACTACATATCTCTATTTCCACCACCACTAGCAGTATATAATAGATCATTATTCAATTGCCAATGAACTAATGAGTTAAACCATACACAACTTTGTGTTCTATTTACTCTGTTTTGGTTGATGGCCTTTTCCTATAGTGAATGTTAAAGTCTCCATGATTTAAGGGGTTAGTTTAGGGTTCTTCATTCATTTTGTTGTTGTTTATCATATACTTTTTTTTTCTAATTAAACAACAATAACTTTTAATTATTGATCTTTCATTTTAAAGAATAAAAATAAAATATAAGAATACATACTAAAAATAGTTTGATGATATGGCACCTGCCACATCATTTGGTATAATTATTTGGGATCTCAAGCATTTTTGTTAATTAAGTAACTTTTAACAATTTCTATTTTCTCAATTTAACTATTTCTCAATGTATCCTTTTATCGTACATCAAATCCATATAAAGCTCTAAGCGCCGTTGCACTCCACCCAAAACCAAATCTCCCTCAATTCTATCTTATTTGTCCAGCAGCTCTCAGTGCCGACGCAGATCTTGAACCTCGTTTGTGGAGATGTGGCCATCGAGATTTATCGAAGTGATGGAGGTTTTGAGCCTTATAACGTGATGCAGGTGCTGCCGGAAGGGCTGTCTAAACGAGTTCGAGTGGTGGAGGTGAGATGTCGGGACCAGTTTTTTCTAGCTTGTCAAGGATCTTTGGTTGTCTGTGCCTAGTCAGCTGGGTTCATGGTGGATGGCCCAACTAGTACTAGTGGTTTTGGAATCCCGAGATGCCCATGGCATCATATGGATTTCAAGGCATTTTCTGCCTTGCGTCAATTGCGGGCAGGGTAGCAATGGCGAGTCGAGTGGAAGATAGTGGCTATCGGTGGTGGCAACGACGTGGTTTCATGAAGAGAAGATGGTGTTGGGCTCTTCGCTGCCCTCACTTTGGGCTTGGTGAAATTGGGCCTGGTTTTTTAATTTAGGCTTGCATTATGTTAGTAAATCAGTTTACTTTCAACAAATTCTCTAAGTTTCTAGGGAGCTGAAGGCTTTTGGTGTTTTTAGCAAATTCTCTATAGCGGTACCGAAGGAAGAAACCCGTTATTTTGATGTATTTGATGTTTAATGAGTGACCTAGTTCTATGTACCACTATGGATACTGACACATCTTCCTATCTGTCTCGATGACAGTGGAATGGTGTGTAATGGTTATTTTGGCTTGAGATGAATATATTGTCACCCATTATGGGTTTGATTCAAAAAGTATCCTTTTATAGTAATTTGCTTTTTCTTTGTGTCTTAACCGAATTGAACTTCATCCTTACACTATGCCAATAATAGCTTCAGACGACAGATGATATATGTCGTCTGTCCTCATTCAAACAATAGAAATTTCGCAAGGTTCTGTCATCTGAACAACCCAAAATTGAAGGATTTCGGACTTTCTATGGTTATTAATTACATACAGCGACATATTAATGTTGTTCAAATGAACTACAAACTACAGTTTTAATAAAACTGTTGTTGTTTAACATTTAATAAGAACACATTTATATGTTGTCTGAAGTTACCAAAATAAAGGCTTGTTTAACAATCTGTTGCCTGAATGCATTTTTAAAGACATTTGATTGTTGTTTGAAATTCACTTAAAACTGGGTAAATTATGCCTCATCTGTCATCTAAATAGTTTTAAAATTTTTTTTTTATATATTTTTTGTCTTGTATTCCTACCAAAGTTTTAAGTATTTATGTTGTCTGATGGACAATATAACTATATGTAATCATGTACTTTTGATTGAGGTCAAAAACTCACTCTTCTGTTGTTTGAAGCACATTTGAAATATAAATAACTTGTTACTTCTGTTGTTTGATATAACAAGAAACAACATATTTTGGTACTATTTAGTTGTTCATTTTCATGTTGAGACAACATAGATTGTAATCTTGTGTTGGTTGTTAACCATATATGGACATCATTCATTTTGGAACAATACAAAAGGCTTGTTATATCATCAAAGTCAAAAGGCTTGAAGCCAATTCAGAACATAATTTAAGAAAACACCAAGCAAACTAGACTATTTCTAACACGTACAAAAACAAATAACTATAGAGTAATATTACTCCAAACAAATCTACCATATATATATATATATATATATATATGGAATTGACATGGCGATCTGCAAGCTCTACTCTCCCAATAAAATCGACACGAAAGAGTCAAAGCAATCTGCATCACACATCAAAAGGGAGACATAAGTGAACTGGAATGTTAAGGCATGAATAACTTAGCTTTGGGAATTTATTAAAGTTCATTTGTACAACCATGAACTTGAACTTTTGTAGACTCATAGTAAACATGTTAAGATAGAACATACTGAATTTTCATGGAATTCAGATTTAGGAAAGCAAGAAAAAATATGAACACAATCTGAATGAACTGCAGGAGTCATATAAAAAAAAATTCAGCAACATGGTCAACTGAAAAAAATTCACCAAAAATTCATTGTAAGTCCAATTGACATGAAATCAGTTTTGAAACAACCATTTGAAATGCATAATTCAATATACTTAAAAACCATAAGTTAGATGATTCAAATAGGAGTTCAAATCTCAACAGAAAATCAGAGGATACATTCAAAATGCTCGAACTTTCCCAAATGCAGACCAAATTTGGAAGTATCACTGAAAATTCACTTTGCTTCGGAATAAGATGAAACTTTCAAGATCCTTTTTAACTAACAGAACATAAACATGTCAAAATTTTAGTATATTTGAAGATCAGTAAGTAGGGTAAAACAAATACCAAAAAGAGAGTTGTGCTGCAGGGCAATTTCTGCAAAATTCCCAAAGAAGTTAGCACTTATCCATGACTTCTTGGATAAACAACTTATGAAGTATGGACTACAAGTTATTAGGATACTCATATCTGATATAGATATATATATATATATATATCTCACTCATATGGAAGTTATATGCATATTGCAGATCATTAAATCAAGTACGAAAGCATGCAGTTGATCAATAACTATATATCACTTGATAAAAAGGAAGTCAGATTATTGTAAGTTATCAAACCTCCAGATAAAAACAAGTTCCTACAATAAGACATCAGAATTTGCTTTTAGTTTAGCAAGAAAAAACATGACTGCCTCTCAACTACCTTCACTAATGAGAATCTACTTTGAGCAACAATATGAACAATGGGTAATGAAGATCAATTAACTATTATATGGAAATTGGTGAAGATTGTTAGTGTATGAAATACTTATATCAATTTGAGTGAATCTTAGAAACCACATTTATAATTATCAATCTCCTATCTCCAAATGTTGCTAGAAGAAACTAAACAAACATCTGAGAGCACCCTAGTCTTTAAAGTCCAAAAATATATATAATGTTGTGAATGATAATGACTATTCATGCAATAGGTATTGCTTAATGTCTGCGATTGACAGACTCGTAATGTATGCGATTGACATACTTGTAATGTGCGATTGATTAGTATAACTATTATGTATTGCCTTTTGTATACATGATGTAACCCTATATAAACCTCATGGTGAGATGAATACAATACATTTTTCCAATTCTCTACAACACGTTATCAGCATGATACACTAATCCAAGCCCTAGCATGCTCAAGCAGTTATCTTGATGCGATGCCATATGGACAAGGCACTCAGATTAGAGTATATGTCGATCAAGGATGCAAGAGAGCTATGGGTAGCGCTAGAAGAGCTCTTTGGAAATGTCCAAGATTCCCTCCTCCCTAACTTGAAGGTTCAATGGAACAATCTGCGCTTGCTGATTTCAAGTCTGTTGCTTAATATAATTCAGAAGCTCTTCGCTTACAGTCCATATTGAGGTTTTGTGGACAACCTGTCACAGAGCAAGAGCTAATTGAGAAAACTCTCTCCACCTTCCCCATTTCAGCCATTGTGGTATCAAAGCAATACCGCACTGAAATCAATGCTGGACGGATCACGAGGTTTCATCAGCTTATCAATCTCATATCTGTAGCTGAGAAACATGATAACATACTCGTGAGGAATTATAATTCAAGGCCCATTGGAACTAAGAGTGTTCATGAGGAGAATTATAATGCACCCAAAAGAGGGCGCAAGGAGCGGAATCCTAAGAATAAGGGATATGAGGGATATATGGGTTCATATAACAGCCCTAACAAGGAAGGAAACCACATGTTTGGTGTGAATACACGTGGTGGCAATGCCATATGTGGGAGAGGTGGTCGTGGTATCCCTGGACGTGGTGGTGGCGCCATGGCTCGTGGTGGAGGTGCTAACCCTCCTAGGGAACGCCCACAACGTGCACCTCAATTAAAGGGAGGCAACCACAATGACATGTGTCATCGATGTGGATCAAGTGAGCATTGGTTAAAGCAATGCAAGGCAAGCGAGCAACTAGCTTTAGGATACAGGGCATACATGGACCTGAGGGAGCAAAAAGTGTACCTTGCAGAAGAAGAAGAAGAAGAAGATGGTGGAGATGTCAATCTCACCATAGAGGACTTCAAAGCTGAAGATAAAGTGCACAAGGATGTTGCAGACTTTGATTAGAATAGTCATTTTATTTTCCAATAATTTTTGTAATGGCAATATGCCTTAGTCAATAAATGACAATTGTATTAAACTCTTTCTTATGTAGTGCACCCAATGAAATATGATGTCTAGGAAAATCATTGAGATTAATTAATGGTACTTAAGAGAGCCTCGCTCCACCAACATCTCTTTCTACTTTCTTGGTCATATTTGATTAGAGTTACCAAACGGATAGAGTGACTACAATGTGTCTTAGTTTGATTTTATTTTGGATTAGACTTTTTGGGACCTTTGATGTAATGATTGGTTATCTTTATTAATAAAGTATCGTATTATTATTCGATGTCATGGACATATTTTAATTTTGAACTTTATTATTTTTCAGTATGTTTCCTGGAGAGTTGGAATGCCTTGTTGATAGTGGCACCACACATACTATATTGAGACATAGGCAACTATTTATATGGATAACGCCTAGTCGATCTTCTGTGAAAATGATGGCTGGACCATCACAATTTATTCATGGTCGAGGATCAGCTCAATTTATGTTGCCAAATGGCACAAGTATTAATGTCACCGAAGCTCTATATGCTCCTAGGGCTAGAAGAACCCTATTGAGTTTTAAAGATATAAGAGCTAATGGTTTTCATGTGGAAACACATTGTGAGAATGGACAAGAGTTTCATTGCATCACCTCTAATGACTACGGACATAAACGAGTATTAGAGAAACTTATGTATCACTCTAGTGGGTTGTATGCAACCACTATTTGAATTATTGAATCCAACCATGTCATGAGAGATGACTTATGGGATTCTGACACATGTAGGCTTTGGCATAACCGTTTGGGACACCCAGGTCGTGATATGATGATCCGTATATTAAAGACTTCACACGGACATCCATTTTTCAAAACGAAAAGAAGTCAGAACCAAAATTCGATCCAAGGTAGGGGGCGCCGCCTACCCCCTGCGGCCCAAAAGTGGTATTGACGCCACCAATACCTCCTTGGTTCCTTTTTCTACTTCTAAAGTCAATTGTGACTTCGTGGCTCAACTGGATACTTCCCTGGTTGCTTCTAAAGCCCATCTTTCATTTTACAAAGCCTGCTCTTTAGCAAAATTAAGATCGAGACCATCCTATACAAAGGATACTAAAGAAAATATTCCATTCTTACAAAGAATCCAAGGTGATATTTGTGGACCTATTCAACCAACTTGCGGACCATTTAGATATTTTATGGTGTTGGTTGATGCATCGACACGATGGTCACATGTCATGCTATTGTCCACAAGAAATGCTACATTTGCTAAACTCCTAGCACAAATCATTAAATTAAGGGCTCACCACCCTGATCATCCCATTAAGTCAATTCGTCTTGACAATGCTGGAGAGTTTACATAAAAAACATTTGATGACTATTGCATGTCCATTGGGATTGAGGCTGAACACCCTATTCCTCATGTTCACACCCAAAATGGTCTTGCAGAAGCTGCCATTAAAAGACTTCAAATGGTCGCTAGAGCATTGGTTATGCGCACCAATCTCCCTGTTTCTGCTTGGGGCTATGCAATATTGCATGCAGCTGTGCTCATTCGTCTGAGGCTTACTGCCACTCAGCCATTTTCTGCGTCCCAGATGGTTACTGGATATGAGCCTGATGTCTCACACTTGCGCATATTTGCGTGTACAATTTATGTGCCAATTGCGCCGCCACAGCCCACCAAAATGGGTCCTTAAAGACAATTAGGCATTTATGTTGGATATGACTCTCCAACCATTATCCGCTACTTAGAACCCTTGATAGGCGATCTATTTACCGCTAGATTTGCTGATTATCACTTTGATGAGACAGTCTTCTCATCGTTAGGGGGAGATAGGAACAATAATGTTCAACAGGAACGACAGGAATTGTCTCATCTTGATCCCAGAACTGCACTGTCTGAAATTAAAGTGCGAAGAATTCTCGATCTTCAAAACGTAGCAGACTCTATGCCTGATGCGTTTTCTGATATCACTAAAGTGACAATATCACATATACCTGCTACAAACGTGCCTGCAAGGATTGATGTCCCTAAAAATCATGGACATGGCGCCACCCCTAGGGGTATTGGGCATGGCGCCGCCACCACTAATAGTGATGGAAATGTGGCTCAGGCCGGGTTCCCAGCAAGGAAACATGGGAGGCCTAAAGGTTCAATGGATTCTCACCCGAGAAAGAAAGCGAGTTTGGAACAGAAAGATCCATTAATCATCGACATAAATAACCCGTTTCATGAAAATATTCCGGATTATGGTTATATCCAAGAGACATCATTGGGGGATGCTCTAATGTTAGAACCAATTCCAGGGAATAGGGAGATCTCCATGAATTACACTAGCGTACATGAGACGTTGAATTGAGATTCTATTATCCTTGATGATGTGTTTGCATATTCTATTGCTCAAGAAATTATAGAACATGATGATATCGAATCTCGCTCCGTTGAAGAATGTCAACGAAGAGCAAACTAGCCTAAATGGAAATATGCGATCTAGGTTCAATTAGATTCACTAACAAAGAGACAGGTATTTTGGCCTATAACGCTGACACCCCCAAGTATAAAGCCTGTTGGTCATAAATGGGTCTTTGTTAGAAAGCGTAATGAGAAAAATGAGGTTGTTAGATACAAAGCCCGCCTTGTGGCGCAAGGTTTCTCACAACGCCCTAGAATCGACTATAAGGAGACATATTCTCCCGTAATGGACTTTATAACGTTCCGCTACCTTGTCAGTTTGGTAGTTTCTGAAAAACTTGACATGCAGCTTATGGATGTGGTTACAACATATCTATATATATATATATATATATATATATGAAGGTTCCAGATGGACTTCAATTACCTAAGTCAAGTGGCTCTAAACCACGGAGCGCGTTTTCAATAAGATTGAGACACTCATTATGTGGATTGAAACAATCCGGATAGATGTGGTATAACCGTCTAAGTGACTACTTGATTGGGAAGGGATATGTCAACAATGAAATATGCCCATGCGTGTTTATAAAGAGGGCAAGTTCCGGATTTGCAATTGTAGCAGTTTATGTCGATGACATGAACCTAATTGGAACTCTAGATGAGTTAAAGGAAACTGCTAAGTACTTGAAATCTGAATTTGAGATGAAAGATCTTGGGAAAACTTGATTTTTCCTCAGACTAGAACTTGAGCACCGTAGTGATGGGATTATGATCCATCAGTCAGCATATACTCAAAAATTATTAAGGCGCTTTAATGAATATAATGCAAAGCATGTGAGTACTCCCATGATCGGTTGTAGTCTTGAGCCTGAAAAAGATCCGTTTCGTCCAAGGGATGAGGACGAAGACTTATTAGAGGCTGAAGTGCCCTATCTAAGTGCAATAGGCGCATTATTGTACTTAGGTCAATGCACAAGACCGGACATCTCATTCGCAGTGAACTTGTTAGCTTAACACAGTTCTGCACCAACACGCCGCCATTGGATTGGCATAAAGACAATCTTTCGATACTTGAGAGAGGTACGATTGATATGAGCTTGTTCTATCCATACAGAGAGAAGAAATAACGGAAGTGTGGGATAGGACTCCACAAGGCAAAACGCCACCTTCCGTGCTCCTCCTCCCTTCCATCAAAATGACAACGATGTCTTGATGGGTTTTGCTGATGCAGGGTATCTCTCCGACCCTTACAAAGGTCGCTCCCAAATGGGTTATGTCTTTACCATGGGAAGCATTGCCATATCTTAGAGGTCTACAAATCAGACCCTTGTTGCTACTTCATCAAATCATGCAGAGATTATTGCTCTACATGAAGCTATGCGAGAATGCATATGGCTAAGGTCTGTAGTTAGACACATTCGAGGAACTTGTGGTTTGAAGTTTACCACATATGAATCTACATGCATTTATGAAGATAATGCAGCTTGTATTGAGAAAATGAAGTTATGTTTCATCAAGGGCGACAACACCAAGCATATATCACCTAAGTTCTTTTACAATCAATAACAACAAACACTTCTAAATATTGAAGTGAATCAAATCCGTTCAGAGAATAATGTAGCGGACTTGTTTACCAAGTCGTTACCTAAATCCACCTTCGAGAAACATGTGAAGAGCATCGGATTAAGAAAGTTATCCGAACTCCCATAATTGTAGAAATCAGGGGGAGACCTTAACATCAGCGGGAGGTATGATTTCTACATGTTCGATCTCGAAGAGTGAAAGACATGTTGTGATCGTTTTTCCCTTCGACCAGGGTTATTTTTGTTCCACAGGGTTTTTTTTACCTAGCAAGGTTTTTAGTGATGCAACGATCAAAGCGTCATTACCGAGTTTGAGCGGCACAAAGGGGATTGTTAAAGGATGTCGACTACTCCACATTCACGCGCGTTGTGCTCTTTTTCTCCTTCGACCAACGTTGTTTTTTCCCACAGGGTTTTTATTACTTGGCAAGGTTTTTGATGAGGCAACTTAGAAGCGCATAACAGAGGCAACACTATTGACATGGAATATCCAAGGGGGAATGTTGTGAATGATAATGACTATTCATACAATAGGTATTGCTTAATGTATGCGATTGACAGACTCGTCATGTATGCGATTGATTAGTATAGCTATTATGTATTGCCTTTTGTATACATGATGTAACCCTATATAAACCTCATGGTGAGATTAATACAATACATTTTTCCAATTCTCTACAACATATAGTATACATCACTATGCCAAAAACTGCATCACACTACACTTTTTAGACAACGAAAAAAAAATTTCCGTTGTGTGATCACTGAAAGTGCTTCACACAACAGGTTTAATGAGATTGGCGTTGTATAAGGAGGTCGTACATCAATTTTTTTGGGTCTAAGATTATTGTACAACAGTTTTAAGGATTTGTCTGTTGTCTGAATGTAAAAAAAAATTCCCCCTCACCTTGCTCAAATTTGGGTTGAAATTTTGACTCACCTTGCACAACAGTATTGTTGTATATGTTGTATGAGAGTAAGTTGCAAAATAACATACAACGCATTTTTTTTGTTTCCGTTGTGCAAGTTTGGAAGAAAATCACATGTACCCCAAAATGTGAGTGAGTAGCCCCAAAAAGGCCAATATTTGAGTGAAATGCTGGTACACGATTTAAGCTCCTACAACGGAATGGTTTATTTGTGTTGTCTGAATGAGAAATGTATGTCCCTAACGTCAAAACTACTACTTTGATTGCACATAGGCGGGAATTTTCCCTCCTTGCTTCCTTAACTCAAATTTAACATGTTCATGATCAGACAACTAAACTTCATACATACGTTGTGTGAAAAAGTTATAAAAAAAAAAAAAAAATGCCTGCCATTAGTTAGGGCCTTAGTGACTTTGTCTCTCCACTCGGCTTGCACAAAGTAACTCTACCTTCAGGTCCCTCTTGTTGTTCGTGTCTATCTCATAGAAGCCAACCATTTCCTCTCTCATCTCTCCTCACCTGCAAACCAAAAAGGAAGAAACCCAAAGTTTTGATTCTAAGCAACATCACCACGAAGGTAACTCCCTCTTCTCCTTCTCTAGATTTGGTCTCTTCGCCCCATTCTACCATGTTTTAATTTCCTGATTTTGATTTTAGGGTTCTTTTTGTTTTCCAGATTGAGAAGAGACGCTCTTTATTCCTCTCTTTAATTGAACTACTTTTGGTGAGGAAAAGTTAGTTTCCCTTTGTTGATTTTTGATCTTTTATATCAATTTCTCTTTCAACTTGGGGTTTCGGATGTGGTTCCCGAATGGGGTTTCAATTAGAGTTCCAAAAGGTGGAACGATTCAGATCATTGTCGTCGTCCACCTCCAGTAGCTGTCACTACCTCTCCAAGTGCCTCCTCCGAGGCACCGTCGTTCTCCAGGTCCTCTATGGTCACATCCACTTCCCCAACTCCAACGACATCATTTTCGGTAAGGTCCTCTCTCTCTCACTCTCACACGCGCGCACCCTCCCTCTTCTCTCTCTCTCTCTCTACGCTCTAGGTCAATCTCTCCGCCCCTACAATTTCTTCAATCATCGAAACCCTAATTCGCTCTCTCTAACTCATTCACGACCCCCTCGTACTCCACCATACTTTGAAGCTCGTCTCTGACCTGGCATCGGGACAGCCCACCTCTCCGGCCTCGTCTTCGCCTCCGTTCGCTCCGACTCAGTGAGTGAGCTTCTCAGAGATCGATTCAAACTCTCCACTATCTCTATCGCTCAAGCCGAAGGTATTACCGCGAATTCACTAATTAATTGACTTCGATTTCGTTTATGGTTTTCTCAGTTTTCAATTCTCGTTCTCCTAGCAGTGAAGAGAAGCGGCTTCTTGGGCTATGAAGCCTCGAGTTGGGGAACGATTCTGAGTCGGCCGGAAGAACAGTAGTATATCGAAGCTGTGGCATGAATTAGGTTGCTTCTTGCTGCCTTTTATTTAAGTATAGTCAATGGGTTTTGTGAGTTTTACTTGTTTCATCATTAGCTTTGATGAAAGTGCGTTTCTTTTTAAGAATCAAAAGTTGCTTTGCTTGAGTACTTGGGTAAATTTGGCTCCTTTTGAGAACATCCATTTCGACTGACTTAAATTGGATTCTTTTAGGGTGTCTTCTTTCGATTTGTACTGATAATACTTATCAAGTTTTTCTTTGAACAGTCTTGGTATTTGGCTTCGTTTTCAATCTAACATTATGTTCCACGGAAGATACTTAATTCATACATATAGATGAAACTGCAAGCTATGTGTATTTTGTGTATTGATTGATATGACTGCCACTACAGCTTGCTTCATTGACTTGGATTGGAAATTTAAAAACAAGCATCATGCCATTGTTTTTTTTGTTAGTTTAATCACTTTAATGATCTTTTTCTTTTGGAGAGTAGAAGCCAAGTCAAGTCCGTGTTTTCTCTCATACAAGGTACTGATTCCTCTATTTTTCCAGAGGTCAGCAGTGGCATGGATTGGATTAATGTGCAATGCAGAGGTCCCATAGAGCTCTTCTGCATCGAAGAGATTTGGAAAAAGTCACCACTGGAAGGAGCCACTTGTATAAGGTGTCTCTATCTTTAATTTTTGCTCTGTGGGGGTTTGTCTTCCTTATCAGCTTATGGTTTAGTCATGGTGATGAACAAAGAGGTAATCTTGCTACTAAATGTTCTTTCTCTCATATAGTCTTTTGTTAGCTTTCACTATGAATTATTCTACTGTGTTTGATTGTATATGATGGATCTCCAAGTTTTGGTTGGGGTACAATACTTTTCTGATGCGTAGCATAACTTAGAATTGGCCTCACTTTAATCTTGCTTACCGAAAACATTCAACGAGTCATTGTAGTGATTTGAAAGTTTTGGAGATGCTTGCTAGAATTCTGGTTTACTGATTTAGACATTTAGTTAATTAGCTATGGTCGTTCGAGGTGATGCTCTTAGCAGGTTGACATTCAATGTATGACTGATTTTAAAATTGTGCATGGGAAGAATTGGGGAGTTTACAAAACCAATAAAAGCATATAATTCTCCTATATTATATTGCAGTATAGTTTACAGATTGAACTACATATGATTAGAGAAGGTATATAAAGTCATGTCCTCATGGACTCATGGTTATGTGTGTCTACTATCTGCAACATATCTTCTTCATGCCTAATAATCAAATGCAAATAATACCTGAAAACTAGTTGGAATTATGCAGGATCCAAAAACATGTAATTGTTGGTGAATTTTGATAATGTCAAACTTAAGGAGATGTTTATTTAGTTTGCAAATACTATTTTGTTAAGGAGATGTTGGTTCTTCTAGAAAACTATTAATTAATATTGGTACTTGATATGTTTCAAATCCGAGTCTCAAGTCTTTCTATGGTTTTTCTTTGATTAGGAAACCCTCTTTGTGAAATATGATGTCGTCCTCCTTGATGTTGTAACTAGCTATTCTGAAGCATAAACAATGCAGGTTGTTAAAGTGAAATTAGCCATCTCAAGGTCTGGTTCATTCTCTATTATATCTTATTTGCTTTACCGGAAAAGAAAAAAAACATTTGGGGACAGGCTGTGATTAGTGTTCTTTTTGTTTGGCTTTTATATATTGTTTATAATCAACATGCATTTATGCACAAGGGATTTAGATTATCATGACAACACACATAGTTCTTAACTTACTAGTTCAAAATTGTGCAGCTCCATGCCATGAAATTTATGTGGAGACCATAATACTTAGCCTCCTTTTTTTTTTTTTTTTTTTTTTTTTGCATTGTTTGGTTAACTTTGTCTTCTCTTATGCAATTTTTTCCACGGGTTTCACCAGTGTGCATGGTGAGAGTCCATCTGCGGAAGTTATTCTGCTGCCTCCGTTTTGGTCCCTTTTTAGAGCAGCAATTATTTAGTTTCATATGTTGCTAAACTAAAGCAGCCGAGAGGGATGTCTATGATTTCTTCTCCTTCTCGGGCTAATTTGAAACGTTTTGGTGGTTGGTTATTGTTGGATGATCATGGATGTCTATGATTTCTTTAGCCTCTAGCTTATTCAGATGGATTTCGGTTAGTTATTGTTGGATGATCATCTCTTATCTGAGAGGTTAATTTAATCGAATACTGACTAAGAACACTACATTTTAACGAGCATTGGGTGCTGAATTATACTGCAAGTGTTTGTTTCTTCTGTTGCTGTGAGTCTTCCATCAGTTTCTGTTACTAATTCTCTTTGGGTATTTCAGGCGTTTGAGGGAGTTATACCAAGTAGATCCTGCAGATTATATGCTGGCCATTTGCAGAAATGATGCTCTTAGGGAGATTTCTTCTCCAGGGAAGAGGGGCAGCTTCTTTTACTTGACTCAGGATGATAGATTCATGATAAAGACTGTCAAAAAATCGGAAGTCAAGGTTAGTTGCTACCTGTTTCACTTCTATCTTTCTGACTTTTACTTTACTGGTAACAAAAGAACATTTGTGATTAATAATTTGTGCTTTACAGTTTGTTTGTTTCGTAAATTCCACTCTATACTCCTAATTAGGCAACAGGTGGAAGGTGACGATTGCTGAAATCACCTGATGGATTCTATTTTGTACATGTTTTGCTTGTTTTACTGAAATTTGGCTATTTTCTTCTTGCAGATCAAGAGAAGGACTTGGTTGGATGATTCATGAATGTATTTATGAATGTCAAGATATCAAGGTAAATTGTCTTGAAGTTTAAATTTTTCCCCCTGATAAACGAACAATGATTAACCTTTTATGTGCACAATAAGCTGTTGGCTCTGTCGTGAACAGCATTGTTACATCCAACCTTCTTTATTCTTTCTTTTCAGGTTTCCTCCTGTTTATTGTGGAATTCCATTTGAATTCCACCGGAATGTGTTTTATTATGTGAAGTGAAGAGATATGGATCATAACTTCTCTACATTCTTGTAAAATGTCAGTAACAGTTCATATGCAGCTAAGTAAATATAGTCACTTGACTCAATTTCTCATAACTTTGTTATCATGTCCATGCCTCATTCACCAAAATGATTAACTAATCCTTTTGATATAATAAACTAATTTCAGTGGGAGAGGAGAGGCAGCAACGAATACACCCAAGCGGATATTGATCAAGTGCGAAATGAGTGGGGGAAGTTTGTTGTCAACACATATGTGCATGAGCCATGAAGTAGCACGCTTGTTGTTGGTCCATTTTTGCTAAGGAAAGCATCTTTTTTTGTGCTTCTCTGCTGGTACATTGTCATGCACCATATGTTGCATGTTTTGGAACAATGGATATATATGTATCAGCTTTTTGATGTCCCAAGTAAATGGGCATGCACTAGAATGCTTTTCTTGTTTAAAATGTTGGGTTCAATGATTAGTGGTTTACAATGTTTATATTTGATAGTTTGCAATGTTTATATTTGGTATGTAAATGGATCAAATGCACAATTTAATTCAGAAATGGGATATGTTCAAATAATCAGACAACAGAACAGATATAATGATAACTGCCTGTTGTCTGAATGCCCAAAAATGGGGACAAATCACACTGCAATCATTCATAACACACATCGGTTTTTAACAAATCACTGTCTTCTAATCTACACTCACACAACAGAAGCAATTAAACTCTGTTGTCGCAAAGTTAATCAGACAACGGAATAAATTGAATTATGTTGTCCCAAAGTTAATCAGACAACAGATATAGTCCAAGAACTGAAGTTTGAATATCAGTCAGACAACACACAAAATAAAAGTCTGTTGTCTGAGAAGCTCAACATACAACAGCTTCAACACTAGCACTGTTGTCTGAAGGCAGCGCCGCAACTACCGCGCAGCTGCGCTTGGCATCTGCCGAGCCACCTGCCGAGCCATCTGCCGAGTATCACACAACATGTTTAACACATACACGTTGTCTGTATGTTTCTCAGACAACTGTGTTCCACCGTTGTCTGATTTTTCATCAGACAGCGGTCACCTCTACAACGGTAGCACTCCAAATCAGACAACAGTTTCTGTCTGTCGTCTGATACCACTTTTGGCATAGTGCATCTATGTGTCCATAAAGTCAATTGATCTAAGCTATAAAGAAAGGACGAACCAAATCGCTCGAAATAAACTAACATTTCCATTGCATCTTCCAAGCTCTAGTTTAAGTTGATCTGCATGGACACTTTCTCTCTATCACAGCACCAATTACGTAATGTACATAACTACATACTAGGCATAGGCAATACAAAATCAAAGATGTAAACTTTCTAATGTCAAATGCACAATGATAATTGTAATAAAGAAACCAAAAACCCAATTGAATTAGCATAACCAAATGAAGAACACGTACCGGAGGAAAGATATGATGTAATAAGAATAGCGCCCATCTAGTGTTGTACCCACCATAGCCCCGAACTTTGACATCAACCTATCAATCATCATCATCAGCTTTTACCAATTCTTCTTCCATGTAATTGGGTTGGAGGTTGTCCATTACTTCCCATTCCTACACTCATGAAGGAAGTGAAGCGCTGCTACATAGAAAATTGTGAGAGAGATAAAAATTAAAATTTTAGGGTTTGAGAATCTCGATTTGGGACTTCTTTGATTGGATTTCTCCGAATCGAATCAAATAGGAAACTAATGAAAGCTTAAGCTAGCTGGGGGAGATGAATCGATCAAGCTGATAGCCAGCTCTTGCTACCTCTTGCTACACTAGCTGAGGAGAGAGCCATTGAAAGAGGCTTACCAATGAACAACAGTGAATGAATTCTTCGGACCCGTTCCTTCTTCAAATCGAAGAACAGTATCAATAGATTCAACTATCCTTCTCACTTAGTTAACATATCTTCTCTGTCATAAATCCAGCTCGGAAAGTGCTTGTAGCTTTTGTCTCTTCTAGGGGAAAAGACCCTCTCTTAGCTAACAGGAAAGAATTGATGAGTTTGTGTGGAGGAAAAAGCAATCTAGCTAGGTCGAGAGAGGCACCATGGAAAGAAAGGTAATAGTTTTCAAAAAATTTAACCAAGTGTGGGAAAAACACAGGGTCTTAGAGGGCAAAAGGGGTGAATAGGTTTGATTGTGCCAAAAAAAAAAAACTATTTTTGGTCAGATTAGGTCATACTATTCCTCCGTTTACTCAGACAACATATAAATGTTGTCCTAATTTTCAACCTTTAATGAGAATTTATCAGTTTTCTCAAACGACAGTTATCTATCATCCTACTTTTTCAACATATAAAAAAGATGAAAAAAAAAACTGAAATAGTGTGGATTCTGATACTATTCAGACAACATAATTAATTTATATATTGTCTGAAGAAGTTTAAAAACTCAGACGACAGAAAACAAGAATTCTGTCGTCTGAATGCATTATTGGCATAGTGTTAATTTATTGCAATCAAATTTATTATATATATTATTTTTCATATTGCAGCAAGTAGTTAGTCAAAGTTATCAATGCTTGAAATATCTCTTTCAAAATAATTGTCATATGGATCTTAATTATATTCAGTAGACAACATAATCAAATTAGACTATGTTATGTAATTCAACTCATCAGACAAAAAAAAAAATATAATTCGACTAGGAATAGCATATCTAGAACTCTCTCTAAAGTAATAAATATTCATTTATCGATAAAATGAATAAATTATTCATTTATAATTTTCTTAGTCCCGATATTATTCATTTATAGAGGTTTTACTGTATAGTAATAATTTCTCCCTTTGAAGACATGGGTGAATTTTGCTGTTTGTAAGATGTAAGTCCAACGCAATTGAGTTACATTTTATGACATATTCTCAAAGAAGCGATTTAGTGCAGTGAAATAGTTCTATGTTATTTGATGTCATATCTTTTATTGGTTTTTTTTTTTTTTTGATAATCTACCATTTAAGATTATAACCTGAAGTAGATTCCTTTGCTTGAAGTTTGGAGTTTAAACATAAACTCATAATAATTATGACAGTTAAATAACATTCTATGTTTTTGACTTTTTGTCTAATTACAATAAATTCCTTGTATTAGGAACCTTGATCACTAGTGCCTCCGGCGTAGTACTAATGGAGGATTTCCGCTACCTCTACGTATTTGAATATATCATAAGTAGGTCTATTTCTATGTACCACTATAGGTACTAACACTATCTTCTTGTCTGTCTATGTCATTTAATGACAACAGAAGAGTATGTGACGGATTATTCTGACTTGTAATGAATATACAATTTCCGCCCTAGGGGCTTGATTCAAAAAAAAAAAAAAAAGGCTAACATGCTTGTTATTGTTCAAAAAATGCTTGTCCATAACAAGATGGACTCGGGTTTTCTTTATTTTTGGGCTGAGTATTTTAATGGGCTAATATGGTTCAGGCTGCATGGGCTAATGGTTCGACTTCTAGCAATCTAATGGTTCAGGCTGCATGGGCTAATGGTCTTTCCAATAATACTCAATCTAAGTGGAGTTTTTCGTAATTATAAATTCATTTAATTTTATACTAAGGTTTATTTATTAAAAGTACATTATTATAATTTTTTTTTTTGGTCGAGACATTATTATAACATTGAGAGAGACATAAGAGTTGAGACTTGGGGATGGGACACTTGCTCAAGAACACTCTCTACCAGTCTAAACAAAATGGGTGATGTAGGGAGGGGACAGGACTCACAGGAGTATGTTTTTTGGGACTTGGGAGTGATACTTAATAATTGAATTGAAATGAAGGAAATGTTTGAACAGAAAAAAGAACTAATAAGAAATGTTTGAACAGAAAAAAGAACTAATAATTATATTTAATTATCTCGGCTGCCAGAAACAAGGGAAATGGAAGCGAGGTCAGATTGTCAGAAACCCTAAACCTCTTTTTCTTCTATGCTGTCATTGTCATCCTCTCTATTCCCTCTTCCCTCGGCCCTCTTCAAACGAGTCAAATCACGCAGTCATGCATAGTGGCGTAGCTAGAAATTTCATCTAGGAGGGTCAAAATATAATCAAGCTATTACATTGAAGAAAAACAAAAAATCGTTTACTAACACAATTGCTCATGTAATGAAATTTTTACATTATTACCTTATACCTTGATAATTAAATTACAAGACGAATGATACTGATTTGTTTGACAATTAGATTGATTTATTGGAGAATATTAATTGTGATTCCATTTGCATTAATAGAAATTGAAAGAGGAAAGCATCAAATAGTAAAAAAGGAAAATAATTAATGTATTTAATTAGGTCAAAGATGAAACTGATGAGCCGAAGAAGCATACTTTTCATTTCTTAGGAGGGTCATTAAAGTATATAATATCTATCTATATGGAATGGTTGACCAATCAAGAGTTAGAATGAAAATTTGAGAAGGGTCAGCTCGCCCTATACTCCCTACGCCCATGGTCATGCATATACTCTCAGTCTCTTACGGTCTCATGACATAAAACAGACTCTACGAAGTACGAACAGCTAACCCGATCTAAATGGCGTTACCAATGCAAACGGAACAGAAAAATCAAGGTAAGGACCATTGCCCTTCGGTGATCCAGACCTTTAGTAGTTCTTAGTCTTCATTCGATCATCAATGTATATCCGAGTCTGGTCCTTCCTCTAATTAACTAATGAACACTGACCATTCTGCTATACAATGCTACTCTCTCTCTCTCTCTCTCTCAATTATTTATGCGGCCAGTACAGACTACAGAGTGTGCAGAGCCACCCTTGCATTATCGGATTTTGGAGACACGCGATGCTGGGATTACACCACCAGGCTCTTCAAGGCGATGTCCATACATTTGCGTCAAAACTCAAGCAGCATGTTAAACTAGAGGGCAGTCCCGATATGAAGCAAGTCCCAAAGAGAATTTCAAAGAGGCCTAGGGTTTAGGGAGAATAATATATAGATCAGCTAACCTTCTAATTTCTAACGAATTCTGAGAGCAATGCTTCAATGTGCTAGGATAATGGGAGCATACATAGAAGGTGACGGTTCAACATATATAATCGGCTAAATTAATGGAAGTGAAAGAGTTCTTGAATCTTGAGGTGCAAAATTTAAATATAATAAATTTTACTCTTCAAACTGAAGTAGGTTAATTAATAAAGTACAGGATTAACCATTAACCCAAAAAAAGAAAATTAAAAGAACAACTTTCGAAGTTAAACTGCTAGAGTTTGTTCTTATGCAATTGTAAAACCAATTGATCCAAGCTAAAAATAATCATAAATTATGGATGAAATTAAGCTCACAAATGTTTTGCCTTTCTTAATTTCTTTCTTCATTTTCTACCTAGCTCGGAAGTAGTACTACTGGAAGTATCAACTACACTGGCTTAGTCGCGCGATCTCCTGTGTGGACCTCAATCTCATTTAGATACGTATTGTGAGAGTTTCAGACCCAAAAAAAAAAAAAACAAAGTGAGAGAAGGTTTCTGTGTGGGTGAGGCTAGCTACAGCTGAGTAGAACAGAGTACAAGGGTAGAAGGAACCCTCCCACTATATTACGACAACCTAGACCACATCAATCCGACATTACTCCACACCGAGGATGAGGGCAACTGTAGCGACCAGTTGAACAGTCTAATCGATACCTAATCCAAACTAGACAACCTAGACCACATCAATCCAACATTACTCCATACCGAGGATGAGGGCAACTGTAGCGACCAGTTGAATAGTCTAATCGATACCTAATCCAAATTAGGGGTTATCATTCGGCCAGCGGGCCCAAAAGTCCACGGGCGCCTGCCCAGGCCCGTAGTAAAGCCAATCTCGACCTTGTCCATTAGGCACGAGGCAGGGTTAGGGTGAAGGGTTCAAAGTTCAGGCTCGGCCCGCGACTCAGCCTTATAAGTCCAGCCCGAAAGTCTATTCAATTCTAGTATTAATATTTTTTTTTATGTAGTTATATTGAACTAATTATTGCATTAGGCCATATTTTCCTTTAATTTTGTATTTTATTTTGTTGAATCATTAATATATCATAATTTTTTCATAGTTTTTTTTTTTTTTAACAAAAGAATAGGCCTCGTCAAAAAGCCCACAGATCAAGTGGGCCGATGGAGGCCCGCCAACCCGCAGGGCCACAAGCTCGGCCCGACCCTTTAAAAAGCCAGCCTTGGTGGGTAGAGGGCCGGCCTGTCAAAAACCCTCAAAAACCCTGCCCGCTAGGCCCGGCCCGTAAAAGCCTGTAAACTATTATATATGTATGTGTATATATATATATATATATATAATTTTATTTTATTTTATAAACACACATATATCTATATAAGTATATATATTTATAAACACACACACATATATAGATATATATATATATATATATATTTATAAGAATATGTGTGTGTGTTTATAAATATATATTCTTATATATATGTGTGTGTGTCTGTGTGTTTATATATGTTTGTGGAAGTTCTCATACTTCTATATAGAATATGTGCATATATATTATACATATCATGACAACTGTTGACCAATTCGATCGGATTCGAAAATATGGTGAAATTGGCTAAATTTTTTACCACAGTCATAATTTATTTTAATAATCTCATCCAACGGTCATTTTTTCCATTTTATTGAATTGATAGAGGTTGCTCTTTGGAGTGTATGATATATAAATATAGGTTTATAAGAGTAACTAAGTTTGACCTCGTTGATTGTATTCGAAACGTGAACCAAATTGGCTGAATTTTTTACAACCACCATAAAACATTACAATCTCTCCATCGAGCGGTTGGTTTCTCTAAATTCATTTTCTACTTCATGATTGCTTTAGAATGCACCTCAACAATGTAAATGTAATGTACAAGTCATACAATTTTAGGAGGCAAATTGATATAGGCCAACGTCTTTGTAATTAAAATTGAAATTTTTATGTTATGTACACGCACATCCATCGATAGGATATTTACAGACGTGATGTGAAAAAATAAGCACGTCTCGCGGTCATCAAGCCATCGGTCAACCAAGAAAACATACAAGTGACGACGGTTGACCAATTCGATCGGATTCGAAAATATAGTGAAATTGGCTAAATTTTTTACCACACTCATAATTTATTATAATAATCCCATCCAATAGTCGGTTTTTCCATTTTCTTTTAATTGATAGGGGTTGCTCTTTGGATTGCATGATATATAAATATAGGTTTATAAGAGTAACTAAGTTTGACCTAGTTGATTGAATTCGAAACGAGAACCAAATAGGTTGGATTTTTTACAACCACCATAAAACATTACAATCTCTCTATCAAGTGGTTGGTTTCTCTAAATTCATTTTCCACTTCATGGTTACTTTAGAATGAACCTCAACAATTTAAATGCAACATATAAGTCATACAACTTTAGGAGGCAAATTGGTATACGTCAACGTCTTTATAATTAAAATTGAAATTTTTATCTTATATCCATGCATATGGATAGATGGAATATTTATAGATGTGATGTAGAAAAATAAGCACGTTTTGAAATTGTTACTCCATCGGTCAACCAAAAGACATAGAAGTGACGACGGTTGACCAATATTTCAATCGGATAAAAAAAATATGGTGAAATTGGCTAAATTTTTTACCACACTCATAATTTATTGTAATGATCACATCCAACGGTTAGTTTTTATTATATTTTCTTTGAATTGATAGACGTTGCTCTTTGGAGTGTATGATATATAAATATAAGTTTATAAAAAAAAAATTAGTATATTTAAAGATTTATTTGTAAATAAAGCCCGCAAGGCCCCGCCCAAAAAAGTCAGCAAGGCCCGCTTTATATGGACATGCTTGGACATTTGATTTACAATAAAGTCCAGCCCAGCCCTGCCCACTACTATTTAAAAATATAGTATGGCCTGGCCCGGCCCGGTCCAAGCCCGCTATGAATATGCCCGGCCCGTTGATGATGCCTACAAAAGAACATGACATATTAATATAATGGGCTCGGCCTTGTCCATCCAAAAAGCCCATAAGGCCCTAGGTCTTCATTTTTAAGAGAAGCCCGAGCCGGCCCGAAAAATTAAAAAAATATATTTTGGCTCAGCCCGATCCCATTAATTTTGGGTAGGGATGCCCATTGACGACCCCTAATCCTATATATATATATATATATATATATATTTATAGGGCAAAATTCTGTTTAGTCCCTGAACTATGCCTTCGTTCTCGTTTCAGTCCCTGGCTTTCTAATTTAATCACAAAAGTCCCTAAACTCACAATTTCAATCTAACTGGTCCATTTTCTCCATTTTTTCCGGTTGCTTGATGATGTTCCAGTCATGTACTTGCCAGCTCAGCGCCACCTTAGACACAGAATTTGTAAAGTTACAAGAATACCCCTGCTTCAATTTCTTCCAAAACTTCCTCAAATATTCGGCAGCAACACCACAATTGATTGCAGCAAATCACGAACACGAAATCGAAACAATAAAAAACAAAGCATACATAGCAAAGCAAAATTAAAGGTACCCTGAGGGGGAAATTTTTGTGCGGTCTTGATGGGATAGTGTATAGCCAAAACACACTACTCCGATTTTGATTCTCAGCCCTTCCACCAAGAACTCGAAGAAATCCAATATCACTCAATTCGCAACTTCTGGAAATTTAACCATAATCAACATCCACTTATAATTCATGACGCCAAATTAAGAGGTGGAAAAAAAAAGGCAGCCACCACTAGCGGTGGTGCAGCGGTGGCAGAATATACCCACTTCACCATTTCAACCTTCTTAGGAAATTAAGCTCTAGCAGACATCATTTCGTGTCTCTCCAGACGTCAGAATTGAACCCAGAAACCGGAGAACCGCCACCATGGACGGTGGTTGCAACAATTCCTGAAATAACCCAAAACCACAAATCGTCAAAACTCAATCGAATCCAAAAACAAGATACACACTTATACTAGCATGTAGAGAATAAAGAGGAGAAGGGATTTCTCACCTCAATCATCACCGGTAATGGCCGGAGTTATCAGAAAAGGCGAAAATCCGCCAGAAACCCAAAACGTTTCAGGCTTCGATTCTCTCTCCTCGCTCCATGCATGGACTATCCGTGACCATAGGAGAAACCACAATGAGGAGAAGCATCGAATGTCACCGGTGCGTCGCCGTTTCGTCGCCCGAAGAGGGATTTCCTGTCGGTGAAGGAATTAGAGGTCGTGGGTGCCCAGAGAAAATTTCTACACCCACTCTGACCCTCTTACTCCCACACTTCGACCCTCATTTCTCACTTCAAAAACCTCCATGATCGTTTCCAAAGCTTCAAACTTTACTACCCACAGAGCTCTCACCCCTCTCTACACCCTCAAATGGGCCCTCAAAAGCCCACACCCTCATGTCTGCATGGTCTTCTCTTCCTCTGCCGACGGACCCAGATGGAGCCTGTGACACCATTTCAACGGCAACAAGAACGGCGCCGCAAGAAACCCAGAAACACAGAAAAGGTGGAGGAAGGAGAAAGAGAATAAGAGAGAAGGGTGAGTTGTGAAGTGGATATGATTTCGTGGTGGGAGCACCGAGTCAAGGCCGAGAATTCAGGCAATACATCGATTCCGTCTGGAACGCTTTCAAGGATTACGAGTGCCTCGTTGACTTCATCCCCAATCTTGTAGCCAGGTACTGCAAAATCTGTGAGCGGTGTTAAAGTGCAAAGAAACTGAAGCAGGGGTATTCTTGTAACTTTACAAATTCTGTGTCTTAGGTAGCGTTGAGCTGGCAAGTACATGACTGGCACATCATCAAGTAACCGGAAGAAATGGAGAAAATGGACGAGTTAGATTGAAATTGTGAGTTCAGGGAATTTTGGGATTAAATTAGAAAGGCAGGGACTGAAACGAGAATGAAGGCATAGTTCAGGGACTAAACAGAATTTTGCACACACACACACAGATATATATATATATATATATATTGTACTTAATTATGGCCTTATCTTGCTACCCAATTCTGGTGACAAAATCCTCTATTTCTCCGGCAATTCTTTCTTTCTCCGTTTATGTTTGCGTCTCCCTTCCTCTTTTTCCAGCATTTTTCTTACTTAACTATCCACCCATCGTCATGGCCTATAGAAATAAATTACAAGGAGAAAGAAGTCAACCAACTCATAAAATCACAAAGTATGAAATAGAAAAGGAAGAAGAAAATTATAATCACAAAGAGCCTAACCAACCATGGATGACCACGCATGCTGATCTAATGCCTCTAAAGCTCAGTCTAATCTTTAGAATACAATTCGGTCAAGATCAAATATGAGTATGTCTTATATCTCAAGACAAAAGATTCAAGATTGGATTTAAATGGTTCTAATACCTGGTGATGAAGAAGATTGCAGCTAATTAGGTTTTCCAATTCAACTTGAAGAGTGACAAATATGCTTCTTCAGTGCTTGAGAAAAGAACTCTAATTGTAGAGAGAAAACTCGTGCAAATGAGAGAAATTAAATAACCCACTATCCTTATCTAAAGCAAACAAGGGTAAAGCAATTATACATCTCTCTCTCTCTCTCTCTCTCTCTCTCTCTCTCTCTCTCTCTCTCTCATTTATAAAAAAAAAATATTTCTTTGATAAATATTTATGGTATATATTTCTTTGGCTTTAACAGCATATTAAATATGTTTCTATTTACAAAAAGAAAAGTATATTAGATAAAAATTTAAGTATTCATACGAGAATTTCGGTGGGAGAAATCAAAAGCCATTGTTATAATAACAGTATGCAAACAAAACATATGCATAAGGGTGTGATCTATCAGTTTAATATATATTTATTTTATTTAATTATATCTTTTCGCAGATACATACTGATATTGGTATCTAATAAGTCCCTATATTCTGATAAACCAATGTATCCTCTTATTTGTCACGGCTATGTGTATTTGTTAAACAACTGAAACAGAAAATAACAAAGGGTGCCATTTGCTCTATCAAAAAATTGTTACAAAAGTGTGTCTAATAGAGGGGAGTGGCTAATAGCCAATTTTCTAGTAGTGTACAAAAAAGTCATTTTTTTTGCGATGTTAAGAACCAGTTGTAAAAGAGGCCAAAAGCGTCGTAAAAGGTTATTTGCGACAGACTTGCGACGGGAAAAGAAACGTCGTTAAAAAATGAGTCACAAATAATGGAGCACTTTTTACGACATGCGACTCTCGTCACTAATAATTATTTGTGACGATTAACTTTGCGTCAGAAAAAATTCGTTGAATTTAATTTTTTTTTTTTGTGACACCTTTTTGCTACACGATGGTCGGTCGCAAAACATATATGCGACATGTTTTTGCCACATTACAATGCATCGCAAAAATTTTACCACGTGGAGGTCTGTCGCAAAAAATATTTTCCACGCAAAAGATATTTGCGACGACCATATAAATGTCGTTAAAATTTGTAAAATAAAAAATGGAATAGATATACTCATTTCATTAGATAGTCCCTTTATATAGGGTGAGGATTACAATGGTAATAGCAATTACAATAATGACAATAAAGGATGATTGAGCTGTAATCGCTAATTTCTTAATTCCATCTTCGTCAGTTACTTTGATGAAGGCCCGTAATATGTTTTTTATTTAACACTCACCTTTGTGCCAAGTCAAAGACAACCTTGCCAAGTCAAAGACAACCTTGCCAAGTAACAATAAAAAAAAATCTTGAGGGACAAAAAATACATCTTGATTGAAGAAAAAGAGCATAATGCGCATATTACATTTGATGATGACATGTGTGTTAGACTCCCCCTGACGTCAACACCTCCCCCTGATCCTTACATTAGTCAAGAGAGCTTGGAAAGTCTTCACATTCCTATGTTTTTCACAGGTTTCTCAAATATGGCCTCAGGCAATGATTTGGTAAACAAATCTGCCAAATTCTCCTCAGACCTTACATGATTCACTTGAATCTTGAGGAGAGTTTGTTGTTGCTGATTGTAGAAAAACTTTGGAGATATGTGTTTTGTATTATTACCCTTGACATATTCAAGTTTCATCTATTCGATGCAAGTTGCATTATCTTCATAGATGCAAGTAGGCTCATTAGCGGTAGAACTCAAACCACTAGTCCCTCGAATATGTGTAATGATAGCCCTTAACTATATACACTCATGAACTGCCTCATGTAGAGCAATGATCTCAGAGTGGTTAAAGGGGGCAGCCACAAG
Organism: Rosa lucieae; assembly: GCA_024704745.1. Lineage (NCBI taxonomy): Eukaryota > Viridiplantae > Streptophyta > Magnoliopsida > Rosales > Rosaceae > Rosa > Rosa lucieae. The sequence continues at coordinate 58,217,360 of CM045498.1, forward strand.
GGTTTGCATTGTTGATCTCCAATATATCGTTGTGTTGCCAATGGTAAACACATAACTAATTTGGGAACGACCTTTATGTGGGTTAGAAAGGTACCCAGCATCAGCAAAACCAACCTAAACATTATTTGGGGTTTCAGTGTAATGAGTGGCGTTTTCGCCATCAACATTTCCTTTAGGGATTGTAGTTCCATCTGCGGTGCCTGTTGTCTCTCTATAGGGAAAGAACAGTCCCAAGTCAATGGTTCCTTTTAGGTATCGAAAAATGTTCTTGATACCATTCAAGTGATGCTGCATTGGCACTGAGCTAAATCTAGCTAACAAGTTCATTGAGAATGCAATGTTTGGTCGACTGCATTAGGTTAAGTACAATAATGCACCTATTGCACTTAGATAGGGAATTTCAGCTCCTAGCACCTCTTCGTCATCTTCCTCTGGACGAAATGGATCTTTTTTTGCATCCAGACTTCGATCGATCATGGGAGTGCTAGCAGGATGCGCTTTGTCCATGTTAAATTGCCTGAGCATCTTTTGGACATACGCAAACTGGTGGATTAGTATTCCACAAATCCGGTGTTCAAGTTCAAGGCCTAGACAGAATCGAGTTTTCCCAAGATCTCTCATGTCAAATTCAAATTTCAAGTAGCTCGCGGTTTCTCTTATTTCATCAAGAGTACCTATTATGTTCATATCATCCACATATACAGCTAGAAGTGCAAATCCGGAACTTATTTTCTTTATGAATACGCAGGGGCATAAATCCATATATCATTCTTATATCCCTTCCCAATTAAGTAGTCACTTAGATGGGTATACCACATCTGCCCGAATTGTTTCAATCAAGAAAATGAGCCTTTCAACCTAACTTCAAATGCATTTCGTGGTTTAGAGTCACTTGATTTGGGTAATGTAAGACCATTAGGTACTTTCATATGTATCTCTGAATCAAGATCTCCATAGAGATATGCAGTAACCACATCCATGAGCTGCATTTTCAGTCCTTCAGAAACTACGAAGCTAACTAAGTAGTAGACATTATAATGTCCATTAATGGAGAGTATGTCTCCTCGTAGTCCATTCCAGGGAGTTGTGAGGAATATTGTGCCACAAGGCGAGTCTTGTACCTCAGGACTGCATTATTCTCATCACGCTTTATGAGAAAGACCCATTTATGTCTTACATGCTTTACACTTAGTGGGATTAGCACTACTGGACCTGACATGACCCAACCCGAGATTTTACCCTGAAATCCGAGGTGGCCCTGCAGGGCCCATTTTTCAAGAAAATTTGGCAGAACTTTCCCTAAAATGGACAACCTTACCCTGAAAAAAATAAAAATTAAAATAAAAATAAAATAAAATAAAATAAAACCACACTTCTAAGTAACAATCCTTATACTCCTGGAGCTATCTTGCTCCCCAAATACCAACAACTCCATTTTCACATTAAAAAAATCTCATAGGTTATCAGAGCAATTCTAAAGTGAATATAAAGAGAGTAAGGAATTGATGAGCCCTACAATGTGGAAGTAGTGACAACTATGCCTCAACTCCGTTTACGCCCGACCTCAACTAATTTCGCCTGCAAACTAGGCATTTGAAACCAAAGGGCCCAGGGGAAAAGTATTGAAAAACATGTTAGAGTAAGTGGACAAAAATAAATAATCAAGAGAATTTAAATAAAGCAAACTTGAATATTTTCCCACTTATTTAAATTTATAAAACCTCGATGCATGCAACGTTTATAAAACATATTTCTTTAAAATCAAAATCTCGTGAAAACATACCAGCCCCGCTAGTTAAGAGAAATCGGAGTAGCCCTGCTAGTCAAGTAATAATAGGATATGGGGAAGAATTATCACCATACGGGTAAATGAGCCCCTTAGGCTCTACCCTCGACTGCCACTCACACATAGATTGTGTGAGGAGAAGAACTAATAACCTCGACGGCTACTCACACACACAGAGTATGTGAGGAAGAGAACTAACAACCTCGACTGCCACTCACGTGAGGAGGAGAACCAATCACCTCAACTGCCACCCATACACACAAAGTATGTGAGGAGGAGAACTAATAGAACGACCCCGGTATGGTGAAGAAAACATCCAAATCCAGTAAATCCATAAATCCATAAGGCCTCCCCAATTTCTCATGAGAAAACAAATATATTCCAATGACGTGACCCCGCACGCCAAAACATTCTCGAAAACATAAACAAATAGGCGAGAAATAATAAATATAACAATCCTTCCAAAAAACCTCAAGTCCGATAATATGGCAGAAAGCTCAAAATCGACGAATAAACTATTTTACTGAATTCGAAAATCACCTCAGAAAATGATTCGTCGAGAATCACATAAATCATGATTTCAATTAAAATCATATATCGGAGATAAACTATCGAAATCTCAAAATCCATTTCCGAAACATAATTGAAATAAATCGTAATTAATCTCCGACAATTAAATCATATTACCGAAACAATTCATAAATCCAAATCCGAGCATAACAATTTCATATCCGAATTCATATGGAAAACAATGCCAAAAATTATAATTCAAAGCAAAATATTATGCTCGATAAATAAAATAATAATAAATAAATAAATCAATCATCATTTCGGGAAAATAATTGCATGCATCATTATTTAAAACAAAAGTCCATTCACTGTACTATTTAGGCAATCATGCATAAGAGCTTCATCACCAATTAGTAGGTCGATACGTCACCATGTATAATTATAATCCATAAACGAATAAATAAGACGGAAATTTAATTTACGATAAATAGGAATTGAATTTCTAATCCTCTCCTCTACGTCCAAAGCATTCGATTCTCATTGGATTCCCTCCAAATTTCACCAATAATATCAATTTGTTGATTTACAATTTATAGACAAATTCGAGAGAAATCCGACGGTTGAATTCTCGAAAATAGATAACCGAAATTCTAAATTTTCAGAAATTCATAATTGATTCAAAACTTTTCCAATGTTCACCAAAATCACATATACAAACTGTACATCAATTATGTGATTTAATTAGCTAAAAATAGAATTTAAGTCACTATTCACGAGCTGCAATTGTTCATGATGTTGCACTGTTCACAGGAGGTCAACTTCTCCGATGGTCACCAAATTTTGGCAGCAACTTCATCTCAACCTCCCTAGCATTTTTCTCAACTACACCAAGTTCAGAAAACAACTAGAACTACCTCAACAATTTAGAAAACAGTAAACCCATTTTGTGAATACTATCGAATTTTCAATCTCTAAAATGCTCCAATATATCTATGCAATATTTATACTTAAAAGAAAGCCCATGAGGTAAGGAAGAGATTGATACCATTTTTGCTGCCGGAAATTGCCGGAATCAATGCCGGAAGATCTCTCTCTCTCTCTCTCTCCCCTTCCTTTCAGCCATGAAAGGGGAAGAACAGCTGAGAATGATCGTGGCAATTCCTGTCGTTCCCTTGAAAAATCCTATTTCCTATCTCTCCCTAACGATAGGAAGACTATCTCATCAAGTGACAATCTGCAAATCTAGCGGTAAAGAGATCGCTTGTCAAGGGTTCTAAATAGCGAATAATGGTTGGGGATTTATATCTAACATAAATACCTAATCGTCTCTGAAGACCCATTTTTGTGCGCTGTGGGGGCCTAATAGGCACATATATTGCGCAACCAAATATACGTAAGTGTGAAATGTCAGGCTCATATCTAGTTACCAACTGGTATGCAGAAAATGGTTGGCTAGAAGTGAGTCTGAAATGAATAAGTAAGGCTGCGTGCAATATTGCAAAACCCCAGGCAGATATAGGCAGGTTGGTGCACATAACCAGTGTCTTAGCCACCATCTGTAGCTTTTTGATGGTGGCTTCTGCAAGACCATTTTGTGTATGCACATGGAGTACAGGATGCACAACATCGATCCCAATAGACATGCAATAATCATCAAATGCTTTTGATGTAAACTCTCTAGCGTTATATGCAATAATCATCGAATGCTTTTGATGTAAACTCTCTAGCGTTATCAAGCCTTACATACTTAATAAGGTAATCAGGGTGGTGAGCCCTTAAAAGTATAATATGTGATAGGAGTTTTGCACATGTAGCATTTCTTGTGGACAATAATGCGACATGTGACCAGCGTATCGAAGCATCCACCAGAACCATAAAGTAATTGACTGGTCCGCATTCTGGATGGATAGGTTCACATATATCTCTTTGTATCCTTTGTAAGAATGAAATATTTTGTTTTATATCTTTAGCATAGGAAGGTCTCGATCCTGTTTTTGCTAAACAGCAAGCTTTGCAAAACGAGTGATGTGCCTTTAAAATAGTCAATGAGGCATAATGGGAAGGCGGTAGTGCTTCTGGTACTTCGGAAGGCAATGGTTATATATGAGCAGTACTAGGACTAACATCTTGCAGTGTGGAGAATTTTTGTCCCATTTTATTTTTCACTCGAAAGAAGGGTTGTCCGTGTGAGTTCTTTAAAATATGGATCATCATGTCACAACCAAGGTGCCCTAGGCGGTCATGCCAAAGCTTATATCAGTCAGTGTCCCACATTTCATTGTTGGTGATAGCATAGGATTCAATTATCAGAATAGTAGTGAGGTACAGTCTACTAGATTCACTAATTAGTTTCTCTAAAATGTGTTTCCTGCCACAATCATTAGAGGTAATGTAAAGGTATTTAGTTCCATTCTCATAGTGGGTTTCTAGATGATAACCATTGACACGAATATCTTTGAAACTTAACAAGGTTCGATTAGCTCTTGATGCATACAGAGCATCTGTGACTTTAAACGTTGTCCCGTTAGGCGGCAAAAATTGGGCAGTTCCTCGCCCTTTTATTACTTGAGGTGATCCAATCATTATAGTCACAGAGGAAGGGAAATTTTTAAGAACAGTACATGAACTTAAGGCCACTCCAAATTTTGTGCCCAACGTTTATATAACCCAAAATAAGTACATGAACTTTTAATCCCGACCCAGTTTTCATACATGCCGTCACTAACACCGTTAACACCTATGCCACGTGGCATAGGCATAGGTGTTAACGGTGTTAGTGACGACATGTATGAAAACTGGGTTGGGATTAAAAGTTCATGTACTTATTTTGGGTTATATAAACGTTGGGCACCAAAATTCGGAGTGGCCTTAAGTTCATGTACTGTTCTTAAAATTCTCTCCACAGAGGAATTATAGGCTATTAATTCAATGAATAATTGCCTATTCCTCAATATGTTGTGGGTAGTTCCACTATCAACTAAGCACTTAAGTTCTTCTCGATTCATTCCTACAAGTAAATGGGAGGTATTATTAAATAATTCGAAAATATATCTCATATTCTTTAGAGTATTTCTATTTAGGTAGAATGATAATTTTTTCATTCTAATAAATTTTTATTCTAGATGTATTGTTTTACATCTTTATAGTGCTATTTCGAACCATGTATATGTGTGTAGTAAATAAAATCGAATAAATTTAATGTTTCAAAATAAAATTTAAAATTTATCAATAAGCCAACGATAATCAAATCAAGTTCTTGTTCAGAAATCTAATTCATCAAACCATTATTTAAATAAACTTTAAGTCCAAGTAATAGTCTAATTAAAAAAATGAGGCATTATGCCTTCACAACTGTCTTTAGAAAATAAAATAAAGCAGATCAGTCAAAATCTAGAGCATCCATTGACAAAGCAAGTTCCTTATTGCCATTGAAGTCTGCAATTGTAAGGTTAACATCTGGGTCATGACCTTCTTCTTCCATATAGTGAGCCTCTTGTTCTTTAGACTCCATATACCTCTTGTAGGTGGCTACTACTGTGTTGCTTGCTTGGAAGTTCTTGTACCAATGCCCAATAACTCCACACCTATAGCATGGTTCATTGCCAACTCTTTCCTTTTTGACTGAAGGGTTCTTAGGTGCCTTTTGCACCTTGTTTACATGACCACTAGGGTCAGCACCACCGTCTCTGCGCCATATGTTGGAGGGCCTCCACGGCCGATACCACTACCCCCATGTCCCTTTCCACGTGATGCATTGTTACCACGTGGTTAGGGATCAGCACGTCCAACCCCATTTGCTTTGGGGTTCTTTCCACCTTTCACTTTGCCATAATTAGTCTTAGGAATTTTCATTGTCTCAACTGGCCTGTCATTGTTGTTCAAAAGAACCTCATTATGCCTCTCAGCCACTTGCAGTAGGTTGATCAGCTTATTGAAGGTTGTGATTCTTCTGTTGTCATACTCCATCCTCTACTGGTTCTCTAGTATAAGTGCTGAAGTAGGAAAAGTGGAAAGAGTTTTCTCGATCATATCATCTTCTGTGAGTTCCCTTCCATAGAAATTGAGACGTGCATGTAGGCGCAACATGTCATTGTTGAAGTCATTGACCTTTTGTAGTCAAGCAAGCGGATTTCATTCCACTGAACGGTCAGTTCTAGGAGCAAAGTGTCATGAATGTTTCCAAAACGTCCCTTAAGGGTATCCCACAGTTCTTTGGGTGTCTTCAACTGAAGGTACTCCCAACGTAGGCTGGGAATATGTCGCCTTATAAACATTAAGGCACTTGCTTGCACCTTATTAGATGATCCATTGTCTTTGGGGTCGGTGGGTTCGCCACAAAGGCGGTTTCCACATCAGAAACCCAACGATGGTACTCAAGTCATCCTAAGTCCAAAATGTCAAATTTAGGTCGAGTTAGATCAGCCATTTGGTTTCGAGAAAACAAAATGATCCTAGCGCACGTGCATGTTGATGCAGGCGTGCGTAGCAATGTTTTTGGGTTTGAGAAAAACTGGGCCGTCTCCTTTTTTTTTTTTTTTTTCTTTTTCTGCAGTGGGCCATAGGGCCTACTTTCTTGTTTTTTTTTCTTACTGGATTACCTTTTTTTTTTTTTTTTCCCTTCTTCGCGTCTTCTTCGTCCTTCTGGGTTTCTGTCCATTTTTTTTTCTGGCAGGTTTGCGAGGCGTTAGTCGCGTTGGAGAAGTTGGGATGCAGCATTGACGGGTGGGCTTTGCTAGGAGAGGTGCAACAGCGACGGGTGGGATATACGCAGTAGGCACAGGGCAGCAGCGGCGTTGTAGGTGAGCGATTGCCAAGGTTGGGCAGGGGCGTCGAGGTTAGGCAGGGGGAGGGAGGCGGGGTATAAGCTCAGGGGGAGGGGCTAGGCGAGGCACTTATGGGCTGGCGGCCCAGCAAGCTAGAAGAAATTTTTCTTTTTTTCTTCTAGGGTTTGGCTTTGGGTTTTTGTTTTTGTTTTTTTCAAAGTTAGGGCTATAGACTCATGCTGATAACGTGTAAAAGCAAAAATAGAATTAGTCTACTCATTTCATTAGATAGTCCCTTTATATAGAGTGAGGACTACAATGGTAATAGCAATTACAATAATGAAAATAAAGGATGATTGAGCTATAATCGCTAATTTCCTAATTCCCTCTTCGTTAGTTACTTTGATGAAGGCACATAATGTGTTTTTCCTTTAACAAAAATCTAATTTTTTTTGCAATGACTTTTTGTGTCTATGTTCCCCTCATAATAAAATGTAGTTCACATTAATTATTTGGGGTTGTGATCGATAGATAAGATCACATAAGTAGACCTCATGTTAAATTAGCTCATAAACAATATAAATAAAAAATTCAAATCAGTCCAGCAATTGCAACAAAGACATTAAAAGAACAAAAAGTTACCAAATTTGGCATCATCTACTAGAAAACCCAAAATTGACTCCTCTCTCTCTCTCTCTCTCTCTCTCTCTCTCTCTCTCTCTCTGCTTGCTCGCTCGCTCCCTCCCCCTAGCCTCTCCCTCCATCCATCAAGCAACCTTGAAAATGAGAGGGTGGAATTGAAGGATGTACACCAGGTTTGAGCAACAACTCACATTAGCTTCGAATTTAGGCGAACGATGAAAGAGCTCGATGGCTTGGGTCAGTGGAAGTTCCAAAAGTGCCGTGAAGTGATGGCATTCTCTGCCGTTGAAATTGATATTTGTCTCCCCACCTCTACCTTTTGTAAGAAGCTCACCTTCGATCTTATCGCTCGATGCTCCTACCGCCAACCTTTAGGACACCTTCTGCATCAGATTTCTCACCGATCTCGACTTCTCGCTGAGAACCAAATTAGGGATAATGGACTAATTTAACATAAACTCTACAAATCAATAGACTAAAGGGAGTGAAATTTGCACTCACTTTTTGTAAACCACACTCCTTTTTTTGTTTATTCCAAAAATACCCCTTGTTAGTTTTTCATTTTCTTGTTTCTTTCCTTTTCTTTAGTTTTGAGTTCTCATATGCATGAGGAGTGCCTTGATGGTTGTCCACCAATCCACCGAACCTCCTCCACTCATGAAGGTTTTAAATAAGGAATCAAGCTGGGATTTGGTTAATAAAGGAACAAGATGTGGCATCGTGGGTTGGCGCGATGGTAAGCTGCGGAGGATGAGCAGAGGCGTTGGTATCGACAATATCCTAGAAAATCTTGCGGAGGATGACATCGTATGGGTTTATGTAGAAATCATCAGAAGAGTGATAGAAGGGGTTGTGTTCGAGTGAGTTGTTGTGGGTTGGGAGTTGCGAGAGATAGTCGGTCAAGTGGGGTAGAATCTGAAGTTTCATTGGAGACAATGACAAGATCAACTCTATTGAAATAATTGGACTAATTTGTTTGTGGCCAGGTTCTAGTTGTGGCTGTTGAGACCGAAATTTTCACAAACCCAAAATAAAAAAGTGGTTCGATGCAAAAGTGAGAATCCAGTAGCTTTCAAGTTAGTTAGCTTGATTATCTCCAAAGCATGATAATGTATAGGTTTGTTGTGACCAAAGAAAGAAGAGTTCTAGTTGTCTTCAAATGCATAACAGAAACTCTATCTTCAAAATAAATAAATAAAAAGAAGAAGAAGAAAGCAACATAACAAATCATGCATGCATCACGTGGATTGGTACTCAAGGCATCAGAATTCAAATTTAGAATCTTGGATAATCTTCCCATCTTGCAAATTCAAGACCAAGTCAATGTTAATATCTATACAAAGTTTGAATGACCAAGAGACATCAGAAACTTTCAACGTGGAAGATAGAAGGTGGTTGCTGCTATAATCGTTTCAATTCAAATTGACAAAGGTTATCATAACCTCAATTTGAATTGAATTGATGTCTATCTTAATCAAGTTTATCCAGTTGCCTATAAAAAGACACGTCTTCTGCAGCAAACAATGGGGAGAAGAGAGAAATATTCAGTAAACAAGAGGCCAAGACTTTGCCAAAATAGAGAGCAAAATCAAAGCAGCTTGAAGGGAGAAGTTCAGGTATACACTGCATCATGCTGCTCTTGCTTGCTTCAGCAGGGAATTAACAGTTTTCATCAAGAAAAAGGGGGCTGTTCATGAACAACCAACACCCTTTTGAGACAACCATTATCTTCTCTTGAATTACGACTAACATGGTCGTTCATGAACGACCAACATCTTAATGCAACATGGCTGCTGGTGTTTTAAATATTGGAACATAGGGTCGTTCATGAACGACCGAGTTCCGATATCACAACCTATGTAGTACATTCTCTTCCAAACGTAGCAAAACCCATAACATAAAAAGCTTCCCTTGCTACCTTGCTTTTCTCCTTCCACCGTATCAAAACTTTGCCACCAACACTTCCAAAAGAAATACAAATCCTAAGCTACCAATCCAAGCGAAGAAATACAAAGCCTCACCCTTAATGATTCGTTTCTGTAACCTGCAAACCAAAAGAGATAAAATAACATGGTCAGAAAAAAAAAAAAAAAAAAAAAAAAAGAAGAAGAAGCAGAGTTGTGAACAGAAGGTAAACGAAAGAAAGGCAAAACTGCAGGCTACGAATTATCTGCAGTACTCACCTTTGTAAAAATTGACAACAGGGATTGGCGGTGGAGACACAACAATGCCTGCATACAGAGAACAAAATCTTTGAAGCGAAAAGGCTAGATTGATGTTCAAATAAAAAACAGTTAGCGAATGCTTTGTGAATCGGTGGTGAGGCGGTGGTGGAGCAGCTATTTTGACGCTGTGGTACGATCAAATGAAGTCAAATTTTAGTTGTTGCTATACATGGTCAAAGCAAAGCTAGTTTAATTATATGACTTCTTTGAAATTGTTGATGCAAGCTGGGAAGCAACAAATATAAAAAATGAAACTTGTTTCTAGAATCATGATTAACAAGAAAATAAGAAACATGGCTGGAACTTGCAAAAAAGCAAACGGTGACAAGCATGATTCAATTAATAAATTCAATCTTGCAAGCTAGAAGACAAAGGGTGGCATGACTAATTACAGCAAGGTCAAACGGTGGAGTAATGCTATAGGTGTCAAGTAAATAGGCCTACATTTCCAAAGTATTGATTGTGGAGAAATGGTCAAGACCTGTAAACAAGGTTCGAAAAATCGCTAGGCGCTAGTCGGCGGGCGTGGCGCTAGGCGGCTAGGCGCCTAGGCGGTTTTAGTTTTTTTAATTTTAATTTATTTTTTATTCATATAAAATATAAATAAGAGTATATATTTATATATTGACTTTTATTTTTGGGAAGAAACTATATATATAGGCTTAAAAGATATATAAACATATTATAGATAAGACTATAATAATTATTTTTATTCCCATTCAATGGTAGTCAAACACATAACCTTCCTGATGGGTTCCCTACTCAACACAAACACCCAACCTTCCTGATCAACAGAACACCCAACAAACTAGATTAATTAGACACTTAAAAGTAAAAGATCTGGAGAACTAAAGTAATCATCAAACTCGAGGCCAAACCCAGCTTTTCTCTTATTCTACTGATTTCTCTCTCCAGTCGACCATCGCATACAAACATCGAAGAATTTATCCAAGGTGAGCTCCAATCCTCTCTCTTTTTCCTTTTCACATATTTTGTCAGGCCTGAAAAGCTATAGCTTTCTCCTACGACCTTAGTTTCTCGATCAAACCTTCTTTGATCTGTGAATTCTGATTTCTCAGGTTTGGGACAATGACTTGAGTTATATTAGGAATTTGGATCATAAAATGAATGGCTGGGATCTTAGAGATGAGTTTTGGATGTTCAGCTTTCTTTGCAAGCAGCGTAGACGTACAGCCCGACTAACGCCCACCGAGCGCCTAGTGCCCTCCTAGGCCGCCTAGGCGGCCGTTTATTTTTATTCCCATATTTCAATGGTAGTCAAACACATAACCTTCCTGATGGGTTCCCTACTCAACACAAACACCCAACCTTCCTGATGGGTTCCCTACTCAACAAAAACACCCAACAAACTAGATTAATTAGACACTTAAAAGTAAAAGATCTGGAGAACTAAAGTAATCATCAAACTCGAGGCCAAACCCAGCTTCTCTCTTGTTCTATTGATTTCTCTCTCCAGTCAACCATCGCATACAAACATCGAAGAATTTATCCAAGGTGAGCTCCAATCCTCTCTCTTTTTCCTTTTCACATATTTTGTCAGGCCTGAAAAGCTATAGCTTTCTCCACTACGACCTTAGTTTCTCGATCAAACCTTCTTTGATCTGTGAATTCTGATTTCTCAGGTTTGGGACAATGACTTGAGTTTATATTAGGAATTTGGATCATAAAATGAATGGTTGGGATCTTAGAGATGAGTTTTGGATGTTCAGCTTTCTTTGCAAGCAGCGTAGACGTACAACCCGACTAACGCCCAACCGAGCGCCTAGTCGCCCTCCTAGGCCGCCTAGCCTAGCCAATTTGGCATTCCTCGAGGCGGAGAGCCGCCGCCTAGGCGGCCTGGGCGGTCGAGTTTTAGAACAATGCCTGCAAATAATGACAAATATATAGCTTTGATTATATATAATTGAATAAGAGCTTGTCAAGGCTTTCAAATATATATATATATATATATATATATAATTGAACAAGTTTGTTGCAGGTTGATTTTGAATACAAGTTAGACCAAGAAATACAATAGCTACGTGCTCATCTCTCAATCAAACAAGATGCTCCAGGCTCCAGCTTTGAATTATAACTGAAAAGAAGTGAAAAGTTGGGTTTGTACAAGAGTATGCGGCAATAGCTCGAGGACTCGTTCTGAACCCATAGCAGCAGATCTGGGTAAGATTGATTAAGATCAGTCAAAGTGTGAACAAGAAGTTGGAGCTACCAAGGGAAAATATGGAGATCGAAGTTGTTACCTAACCCCAGACACAAGAGACAGAGTGCAAGACCTGGGCATCAGATCCAATCCATTTATACACGCCTTGGCGGTGCAGCTTTTTCTCCGTCTGGGACTACAATGCAACTCAACTTCTAACTCAAGCCGATGTTCACGCCAAACTCTCAACCAATCACCCCATCAAGTCTCTTAGCTAGAGAGAGTTATTGTGTAGACGGAAGCTTTCCTTTGGTTATACGGGTTGGGCTTCCTTTATTGGGCTGAGAGTTTCACACTTGTACAAGACTCATATTGGGCTCGAATTGGTGGGCTTGCTAAATTGCCCATCCACGAATTCTGAGGCCCATTGCCAAATAGTTATTTTGATATTCGGGTCTGGCAAAGTTTGTTTGTTGACAACATAAAGCCCATTCACATGACCTAGTATAAAGTCCAACACATCGGGTGCTCAAATTAAATTCTGGTGTCTGCAGAAGAAATACATTTGACGGATTCGAAAATAAATATATGTACATCCGTCGACACAAAATTCTCCCAACACCAAAAATACAAATTCCCCAAGAACTACAAAGGTTTGATCCCTCCCCGAGGGTATGTAGGCAATCTAGCGACCCCCTAGATGCAACCGTAATTCCAAATAAAATCCATGACTCCCTGGTTCATCCAATCCGAATCCCTGACCTCATCAGTCAAATTCTGCCAAACACCAGGAAACGTCACAGCTTTCCAAATAAAATCCCTGACTCCCTGGTTCATCCAATCTGAATCCCTGACCTCATCAGTCAAATTTCGCCAAACACCAGGAAGTATCATAGCCTCCCCAAACAAATCCAAAACAAATCGAATCCCTGGTTCACTCACACCAAATTTGTCTAAACACTATTCCTATTCCAAAAAGCAATACCCTCCAATGGGTCATTCACCCATTGGAAATTTGAACTACGAATGGCTTGATCCATCTCCAAGGGTATGTAGGCAACCCATTCAAATATCCGGGTGAAACCGCAAAAACAAATAGACAAACACACATCCACAATTGGTTTCTTCATAAATGGAATCAAAGGGTGTTTCCCTGTAACAAGGAATATAATTAAGAGACACATTCTGTCTTGAATGGGTCGAACCCGAAATAATTAAAACTCTATTCACTAAATGAATACAAGTAAAATTATGTTGGGTGACATTTACGCTCACAGTGTGCAGATTTTCTCTCAACAGTGGCATGGCCATCGTCTACTCAATCAAAGATGATATACTCTTTCATTTTTCATTTGTTTGGTTCGATCACTCAACTGATCTATAGTTGTAGAATTCTCACTTGGGTATAGAGAGATGAGTTTTGGCCATTCTGTGAAGTGTAAGGGCAACTCCAACCATTGGCACCATTTGGGAATAGCACCCCCCTTGTTGCACTATTCATATAGGACTCAATTCTCATCTCCAACCATAAGGTGCTATATGGGGGTGCTATTTTCACTATTCTTGATTAAAATATAATATGAGTATACTTTTGATGAATATTATATTAAAAATATGTTAATTTAATTAAATAAGGTAAAAAATAATAATTTAACATTTTATCATAATATTAAAAATTATTCTTATTATTTAATGAATTTAAAAAAAGTTTTAATTTTTTTTTTGTGTCGGCATATACAACAAACGTGTTGGCACATACGACAAAGAATCTAACTATTTAGAAGATATTTTGATGCTTTGTGTCGGCATATATGCCAAACAGCCGAATTTCGATGTGATTTCAGCGCCACATGTCAATCTCTAATTGGCTGTCCAAATTACAGTTGAGTCTTTATCCGCCACGTGTCATATCTTATCTAATGATATGAACTCAAACCGTCCATAAATATGGGGTCATTGTCATCCTCATCTCTCACAAATTCACAAACACTTCTCATATCCAAATCACACATATCTTTCTTTCTTTTTCCTTTTGATTTTGTCAAACCATTTCTGCAATGAATCGTTTAACGAAATGGTTGCAGAAAGATCAACAAGAGGTCGTCACGAGAAGCCGTCGACGAGCCTTGATAATGTCTGCCGCTGCCTTGCAAACCCAAACTCTGGAAGATGAGGATTCATAATGGGGGGTTCTTCATAAGGTCGTACCTATAAGGTCAGGGATCGAGAGCTGATGGATCTTCGAGCTCAATACTTCACGGATCCGTGCAGGTATGAACCAAACATATTTCGTAGGCGATATAGAATGCAACCTTGGGTCTTTGACAAGATGATGCGCGACGTGGCCAACTACGACCCATATTTTGTTCAAACAAGAGATGCTTGTGGGAGACTCAGCTTATCCACTGAACAAAAGCTGACATGCACCATGAGAATGCTCGCGTATGGCATCACAGCTGATTTCTGCAATGATTACCTAGATATTGTGAAGACCACTGCCAGTGATATTTTTGAGCACTTCACAAAAGCAATCTGGAATGTGTACCATGAGACTTACCTCCGTCGACCAACACCGGCAGATTTGCGACGGCTGCTTGACAAAGCTGAATAACTGGGATTCCCAGGGATGGTCGGTAGCCTTGATTGTATGCATTGACAATGGAAAAATTGTCCCACTGGATGGGCAGGGCAGTATACTGGCTACAAGGAGAAACCCACAATCATCTTAGAGGAGGTGGCCTCCTATGATACTTGGAGTTGGCATGCCTTCTTCGGACTTCCAGGTTCCTTGATATGATATTAACGTCCTCAGATGTTCACCGTTGTTCAATGACGTATGCATCGGTGAAACCCCTTAAGTGAGATATCAGGTACGTAATAGGCATTATCGTCAATGTTATTACCTAGTTGATGGCATATACCCTAAGTGGGGGTCATTTGTATAAGC
Organism: Rosa lucieae; assembly: GCA_024704745.1. NCBI lineage: Eukaryota > Viridiplantae > Streptophyta > Magnoliopsida > Rosales > Rosaceae > Rosa > Rosa lucieae. The sequence goes on from CM045498.1 coordinate 58,232,394, forward strand.
AATCCGAAACCCGAGGTCGCCGCAGACACAACATTTCACAATGATGCAAGAAGCATACAGAAAAGACGTGGAGAGAGCATTTGGTATTCTCCAAGCTCGTTGGGCAATCATAAGAGGACCAGCTCGTGGGTGGAGTAAGGAGAACCTTCAATACATCATGATGACATGCATTATCTTCCACAATATGATTATTGAAGATGAGCATGATGAAGATGCAGCAGAGCCATTTGATCCGGATGATATCCTAACCAGACCAAGGAAAGCAGACCAAGGATGACACCAATGTTCATCGCAATCCGCAACAACTAAATCAATTCTTGCGTCGTTACAAGGAGGTTAGATGTCCAATGATGAATAAAAACCTCCAAGACGATCTAGTCGATCGCCTATGGACCATGAAGTTACAAGCTGATCAGTTACACCAGTAAGGAGTTTTTTTTTTTTTTTTGTGCTTTCAATAAGTGGCCATAGCCTACTTTGGTTGTATTGTTGTGTGGTATGCTTTTACTTTGTATTGTGTGCTTTTAATTTGTGTGGTGTGCTTTATTATGAAAATAAAAGTTCAATGCTTTTTTACGAAGATGATCTACTCAACAAAATAATTTTTATTATCATAAATTAAAACACAAACCATTCAAAGCAACTAACATTATTAATTACATCCAAGATGTCTCGCCAAGTGGATCATAAGTGGTCAAGCCTGTGTTGTCTCCTTCAAGGGGTGTAGGATCTTGAGATTGTTCCTGGATGCTTAAAGTTTCTGTCTCCTTATCAATTATTTGTTGTTGCTTCCTCTCCCAATAACTCCTCTTTCTTGGGGTGAAAATTAATGGATCCACAGCGCGTTGCTCAATTAGTTGACCTTCCTCAAACTGTCTTTGCCTTTGTTGGTACTCACGTTCTATTTGTTTATAACATTTCTGCATTTGAACTCATAGGCCATCCGCATCCTGCTTATTGCCTTTTTTCTTAGCTAGCTTTTGAGCTTTTTGTCCTTGAGGACGTGCCTTTCTTGATGAGGGAAGCTCATCCTCAGTAGTGGGTGTTCCATCGTCATCCAAGTTGACATGATTAGGAACGCTAAAGTGGGTGTTTTCGATTGATGGCGTTTTCCCAAACTTTTCCGTATTTTTCAAGTATTGCCAACAATGCTCAAACACAAAATCTTGACCTTCCGAGTCGTATTACGTTGATTTAACATTCATGAGCTATATATAATATTAAGTAAATAAAATATTTAAAAAAAATTGACTTAGTATAAATTGATCAATAAACTATATAACAACATTTTACTTTTAACAACTACATGAGAAATAAAAAAGTAATTATTATTGAACATATTTCAATATAATTACCTCGTCCTCCATATTTTCGCCCTTCTTCGTTGAAAGTGTTCGACCTTGTTAAGAGCTTGGCGCCACTTCATACATGCCGGACTTATTTTCTTCCAACGAGTGTGGCAACTAAAATGTGTTCTATCCATGCAACCGGCCGGTTTGTGAGCATTGTACTCCTCCGCCACACGACTCTACAATAAGTCCGACTTTTGATCTTTTCCAACGCAACCGTCACCCCCAACGGTGATCCAAGCTTGGGAAAGAATAACTTCTTCATTGTGCCTCCAAGAATCCCCTCTTGGAGCCATTTTTTCCAAGACAAAAAAAAAAAAAAGTAAGATATATTTAAGAACAAGAAGATGGGTTAATGAATGGAAAATTGTGAAGAGATGGAGGATATTTGGTGTGAGGAAATAGAAAAGAATTGGTAGGTATTTATGGAATTTCCTACAATTCACTGTTCCAACGGGTATATTTTTTTCCCTCAATTTTCTAGTAATTTTTTATTTTTTTTGGAACAAAAAGGAAATAATAACCCTTCAATTAATAAGAGCCGTTGATCACTTTTTTCCAAAAAATCTGAGCCATTGGATAAAAAATAGATCCGTTTCAGTAAAAAAAAAAAACCAATTAACCCAACATCTGACCGTCCATATTCAAAATGGACTGATCAGAGCCTTTCAGTTTGATGACCGTTGGGGGTTCCAACGGTCGACAGGGGACAAAACACAGCTCTAGTAGGGCCCGTGAACCAGACTTCATCAGGCCTTTCTCTCTGTCCAGTGCATACGCGCGCGTGCTCTTTCTCCCTTACCCTGATGCGCTCGTCTCTTCATCTGTTGGGCTGAGACAGCCCACTTGGTGGCCCCGTAGCTACAGTGACGAGTTCTGGTATTGGAAAAGTCACATATTTGAGACTTGGGATGAGCCCAAGTCCTATAAATTTAGGACCAACACCCCCCAAAAACCATGGTTGGAAATGAGAAGTCCTATAATTCCCCCAAATCTAGTTTTGAACCCCATAGTTGGAGTTGCCCTAATGAGTGGCAAAGAAAAATATAAGAAGATGGTAGGGATAATTTGGAAAATTTATATAAATAAAAAGAAAAAGGGAGTGTGCACACTACAACAGAAAGTCTTTTTAGCAACCAAGTTTTTTGCGAGAAATTTATTTTCCTTAGTAAATGTCACTTTTTACAAGGAATATGTTGATTCCTTACTAAATGTCATTAGGTTTTCTGCGAGAAACATATATTTTTCACTATACACCACTTTTTACGACGAATATTTTAGTTCATCACTAAAAGTGACCATAAATTGGTCACCTAAATCATCATGTTATTAGCAAGAAAATAGGAGACTTCAGTGAGGAATTTTTTCATTGCGAAAAAGACATTCAACGAGAAATTAACGACTTTGTCGTTATTAATTTGGCTGAAAATTATGTAAAACCCGCCAAATTCAACGATGACAAAACTATGGTTTCCTCGCTAACAGTCCATATTTTGCGAGGAACTATTTCCATGTCAAAAGAAGAATTTAGCGAGGGAAATACATTTTCCTCGTTATTTGTTTGGCGAAAAATTATGTAAAACCCGCCAAATTCAACGACGACAAAACTATGGTTTCCTCGCTAACAGTCCATGTTTTACGAGGAACTATTTCCTCGTCAAAATAAGCATTTAGCGAGGGAAATACATTTTCCTCGTTATTTGTTTAGCGGAAAATTATGTAAAACCCGCCAAATTCAACGACGACAAAATTATGGTTTCCTCGCTAAAAGTCCATGTTTTACGATGAATTATTTCCTCGTCAGAAGAAGCAATTAGCGAGAAAATAAAGATTTCGTTATTATTTGTTTGGCGGAAAATTATGTAAACCCCGCCAAATTCAACGATGACCAAACTATGGTTTCTTCGCTAAAAATCAGTGTTTTGCGAGAAATAATTTTCTTGTCAAAAGAAGCCATTAGGAGGAAATTACACTTTCCTCATTATTAGTTTGGCAGAAAATTGTGTCAGACCCACCAAATTCAATGACGACAAAATTATGGTTTCCTTGTTAAAAGTTCATGTTCTGCGAGAAACCATTTTCTCGTAAAAAAGAAAAAATTAGCGAGGAAATAACGATTTTGTCGTTATTAGTTTGGCGCAAAATTGTGTAAGACCTGCCAAATTTAATAGCGACAAATGTGAGCATTCCTCGCTAAAAGTTTCATTTTAGTAACGAATGATTTCCTCACCCTTTATACATTTAGCGATGAACTAATTATTTCGTCATTGTAGGTTTTGGCTGAAAAAAAAATGTATTTAAGGGAAAAAAATTGGTTGTATATGAAAAAAATAGTGGTTAAATTTTGATAGTGTAAAGCTTATCCAAAAAAATAATTTTGCATCAATCGACATGAACAATACAAGGCAAGTTTGTATGTAGTACAACAATTGACTAAAAATGCAACACATCAGTTTCAATTAAATAGAAAAGTCAAAAAAAAAAAAAACCAAGAAGGTCTTCTCGGTGATTTGAACATGGAAGAATTGTGCAGTATTCTTACCAACTGGACTAACAACGCATTCATTATATGTAGCTTCTAAAATATATTACACACACACACACACACACACACATATATAGACACACACACGGCTCTTCTAGTGAGAGATCTCTTTTTTGACCATTTTAAGGGATCGCTAATTAGACTCACTTTTTGATCACATATTCACATCTTAACCGTTCAGCTTTTAGCTATATATGAGTAGATCATCTCTGTAAAATTTCGGCAAAATTGATACTCATTAAGCCATTCATAACTGCGATTTACAATTATGAATACGAACGGTTCAGGTTGGACAGATTCGTTCGTCCATTGATTTAATCTAGTTTGATGCCTTAACCATCATCAATTTGGCTGAAAATTTACAGAAATGATCTATACATTAGATCCTAAAAACTGAACGGTCGAGATGCAGAAATAAGGTCCAAAAGTGAGTCCCACAACGGATCCCTTAAAATGGCAACAAAAAAAAATCCTCACTAGAATGACTATATATATAAATAAATAAATAAATCAATGGACAGATTCACTAGAATGACAGATTCAGTCCGTCCATTGGTTTAAGCGTGTTAGATACCTTAACGATCTTCAATTTGGCTGAAATTTTGCAGAGACGATCTATACACTAGTACCTAAAAACTGAACAGTCGAGATGTGGATATACGACTGGAAAGTGACCCTAAACTTTAACCTCGCTCTGAAATTTCAGAGCGAGGCATGACTCTGGATAGGATCTGTGTGTACACACACACACACATACAGATCCTATCCAGAGCGGAGCTCTGCTTTGAAATTAATGTGTGCAGTTCGAGTTTTGGGTCACTTTTCGGTCCCATATCCAAATCTCGACCGTTCAGTTTTTAAGTACTAGTGTATAGATCGTCTCTGCAAATTTTCAGCTAAATTGATGATCGTTAAGATATCTAACTCACTTAAACCAATGGACGGACTGAATCTGTCAACCTGAACTGTACTAGCTTTAAGGCAGTTATCAATCCTTAACGATTATCATTTTGGCTGAAAATTTGCAGAGACGATCTATACACTAGTTCCTAAAAACTGAACGGTCGAGATGTAGATATGTGACCGAAAAGGACCCAAAACTCAAACTTCACACGTTAATTTTCTGGATAGGATCTGTATGTGTGTGTGTGTGTAAGGCCCTTCCACTAAGGGATCTTTCTTTTTTTTTCTTTTCTAGGGATAGGGTGTGTGTGTGTGTATATATATATATATATATATAAGGCCCTTCCACTAAGGGATCTTTTTTCTTTTTCTTTTCTAGGGATAGGGCATTAGACCAACTTTTCGATCACATTTCGGCATCTCAACCGTTCAGTTTTTAAGTTCTAATGTGTAGTTTATTTGTGCAAATTTTCAACCAAATCGGTGATCGTTAAGGTATCAAACTAGATTAAATCAATGGACGAACCAAATGTGTCAAACTTGAACCGTTCATACATATAATCCTAAATCGCCATTTTGAATGCCTAACAATAATCAATTTGGCTGAAATTTTGCAGCAGTGATCTACACATTAGGACTAAAAACTGAACGGTTGAGATACCAAAATATGATTGAAAGGTTGATCTAATGCCCTATCCCTAGAAAAGACAAAAAAAAAAAAAAAAGGATCTCTCACTAGAAGGACCGTGTGTGTGTGTGTGCAAGAAGGCTTGCAAAGATCGGAGGCATAGTGCGGCGGCACCACCCACACACTCCAAGGTAGCCTCTGTTCGCAGAAGGGTCTTGAACCCAATGTAGCTAATAACCCACTAACTGATTCTACCTCATTGGGATCCATTTGAGATAATTCTTTTTCAAAGGGATTGTGCCTCGAATAGATTGTACCTCATTCGGATTTTTTCTTTGAGCAAATCTCTCGTCACTCAAATCCCCCTTGAAGAGTTCCATCTTATCGAGATCCTCCTCGACAACTTTTTCCTCGATTAGATATATCAGCCTCGATCAGATATTTCTACCTCCACCAGATATATCCGCCTCGACCGAATATTTCCTCCCCGACTGGATATATCCGCCTCAACCAATATTTCCATCTTGACTGGATATATCCGCCTTAACAAGATACTTCCACAGACCAACTATCTCTGCCTCTACTAGATATCTCCACCTTAACATGATATGTCCTCCTACAAAAAAAATCTCCTTATTGAGTTACTAAAATTATTTTCAAAATTTTTCAACCCCACACCAAAATTTCAAAATATATTTGTCTTAATGCAGATCGTGGGTCCTCTAGTACTCAAGTCAATTATCACTTATATGTGAGTAAATTCATACCCATTTTTATTTTTATAAATATATTTTTTATTATTATTAGTATTTTTTTTAAATAGTTTATTTTTATAGAAGGCATTATCGAAAAATTAGATAAAAGGAAAATAAATAGAGAAGCGGGATAATGAAAACCTAAATGACCGAAGGCGGGGAGGAAAACAAATTGGCGCTAATCCAAAAGAAAAAAAAATAAAGATAAACCCTAAGGAGAACAGAATCCTATCTCATTGTTTTCTCCTCTACTCAACTGCGTCTCTGTGTGGCGTCCTCTCTCTATCTCACATCTTTGAAGCTCTCTCAGACCACTATCTCTCACAGAGGGTTCCTCCACCACCGCCAACAACACCGTCAAGGTCATTATGCTTTCCTATGATAAAAGTTGTTAAATTTTAACATTTCAACATTGAATTCTTTGCAATTATTGACGGATGCAGATGGGTTTTGTGCAATTGTGGGTTTCTTAGATATGTAACTTCATGAGTCGTTGGGTCTCGATCTCTTGCGATCATAATATAGAATTGAACAAGTAACTTAAGCATGTGATTGTGTTATGCTTTGGATGGATTCTCTCAATTTTTACATAATTCGTTACCCGAACAAGTGTTGTGATTGCTTTTGGATTTCTCTAGTGATTTTGTGATCTGGGTATTTCAAAGGTTTTGATCTTTCTGGTTAATTCCTTGCAAAACTTCAGTTTATAACTGCAACCTCTGTTACAATCCATTGCACTATTATTATAAGAATATAGTAGTTGTTGTTGTTGTTTTTTTTTTTTTTTTTTTTTTTTGCGTTATGAATACATGGCCCAATTTTGTGTTAATGGATATTAAATGGTAGTGCCAAGACACTCCAAAATAACTTCTGTTGTGAAATGCTAAGTTTAGCTTTAGCAGATGATTGCCATGGCAATGTAGACCACAGAACTGAATTAAGATGATTAAGGCTCATATATTGTTGTATTCCATGTGAAATAGAAAGCACATGCCCTAGCCAGACTAACAAATGTAATCTTATTTTTCTTTTGATAAATATATTTCTTGTATCTAGGAGTCTTCTCCTGTAATTATTAATGTCTTCTATGAAAGTATTGGGAATCCTTATATGGAAGACATTTTTCTTTGTGAAGTTAGAGACCTTGATAGCAAATCCTTTCTATCTGACATAAATGAGATCTTGGACTACATAATAAGTTAATAACCCATTTATTGGGTCCTCCAGTCCATATACTAAGATCCGCAAATGCAGCTAATTGATATGTATAACACATTACCATGAAATCCCCTCATAATTATGTTCTCTTTAATTTGGCCCAAACCAATGACTAGTTTTAAATGTGTAATGTTACAAGCAAGAGAAAACTTGTGTTATCATTCTGTATCATAATATGTAAATCCTGTAAATCTTGTATGATCATTCCTTATGTAGAATACATCTAGTTGTAAGTGTGGAGAATTCATTACATATTGATCCTTAAATTACCTTTTGTGCAGGAAAGAGTCGGAGCATTTCCAAAATTTAGCTCAAGTTCAAGATCTTAAGGTGATCATTTTGTTCTGTGCACTCAGAATTTTTTTAGCTTCCATTTTAGTCTTACAATCAGTTACTTTATTTGATGAGAGGATCTATATCAACCTTCTATAAAGCCAAAAAATTAATGATTGGAATCCTTAATAAAGGGAGATAGTATATAATTGTGGAGGAGATCTGTAGATGGTTTATACATGTCTAAATGACCATATAATGGAATATCTAATGTTGTTGGGTATTATGTGTTAGGGGTTTATATATATAGCTAGATTGATAAGTAGAGAAGGTGTTGGCTGAGGAAGAATAACTGGGTCTGCTAATAAAGTACTTAAACTGAGTAAGCTGGATCAGAATTTATAAAGAGTAAAATAAGACAAGTTAAGAACAATACTATAGGAAAGAATTGACTTCAAGAAACCCTCAGAATCGAGTTAGCAGATTACTTACTACTTTTTGGTATCTCATGCACTACTCAAAAAAAGAAGAAGAAGGAAAATAGGCTTTCTAACACAACTTGGTGGATAAAGTGCAGGTTAGACGACAATTGGATCCTCAAATTGTTGATAGAAAACAGAGCCCCAAAATTAGTCAGTGTCATCACCAGGTGAGTTATATTCTCTTATTTTTTATATGTATAATATATACTCTATGCTAATTTGTATGTGTGTTGATAATATATACGAGTTTGATTATGCACAAGAACCTTAGATACATTTCCGGCGTGTGCATAGGTTAGCGTAGATGGTGACCGGATGAAATTTAGTTTTGATTGCTTGATCATGAGAATTCTGAGTGTTTTGACTTTTGTTTTTTATGATTGAGTGATGTTTCTTGTGCTTTCATGACCTGTTATTCATGCTTGTGTGGAATTATACATGTTCATTGCTTTCTTGAGTAGGTTTACTGGTACATAAAATGGAAGGAAAATCATATTAAATGAATAGGTGTCACTGTGACAAAACGGCGACGTGTACAAGCAAATGAACCTTCACTTCCAAATTCTTTGCAAGATGAACTTGATGTTCCTGATATGCCTATCTCTAATAGAAGTGGCTATTGCTAGTACCATTATCCAAAGGCCTACTGTTAGTAAGTTAGACTCATACCATTTTGAATTAGGTTATATATATTTTTTATGGGTCTAAAACAACTACTGCAATCTTAAGTTATTTCAACCTATGACTTGATTCCAAAAAAAAAAAAAAAAAACTAGAAATCATAAGTTAAAATTACATTGATTATAACAGGTGACTCAATGAACGCACATATTCAATGCCAAACTATTAACCAGCCATCAATAAATGCTACAACTGAAGGGTTGAATGATGCTAGGACATCAGTCGATATCCAAGGATCTACTACAGGCACTCATTGTGTTGCATTGTTTTATTTAAAATTTATTAATTATACATGTATATCACTAATTAAATTTTTAACAGAAGGTCCAGAAAAAGAAATGCGTGGAAAGACAAGAGGTTTAAATGCTGATAAGGTGCATGAGCAGCTTAGTACTAAAATACCTGTGACTTTCAAGAAAGAAAATGGCAGACCCACAGGTCCATATGCAGAAATGTTTGCTAATGAAATTGGATTCACCATTCGGAACCATGCATCTCTGAATGTGAAAAAATGGAAGGAAGTAAAACCAGAAGATAGGACAATTTTGATCAAAAGAATAACTGTGAGTGATTTCTTTTCCTAAATATTTTTCTTATTTTTTTATATAACTATAGTAAAGTATTTTGTCTAACATTAAATTATTTATATGCAGACTAAGTACGACATTGACATGTCTCTACCTTGGGAGCAATTGAACACTTTGAAATGGAGTACAAAAGCATTAAAAAGGGTTGGGACTTGGGTGCGAAAGAATTATAGGTAAGTGACCTATTAATGTATATAATATAACTTGAATTATAGATGTATAACTATATATGCATATTCATACGTAGATATGTATTTATATAAAAAATAATTACATAGATTAAGATGATGAATATACATATATATAGATTACAAGAGATTATTTTGATTTACTAGGAACTAAGCATACACACTTAAATGTATTTTCTTTTATTTGCAGGATCAAATGGTTAAGATGCGAACTGAGACAACCCTTCCTGATGGGACTCGAACCATGAATGATGATGAAATATGTGCAAAGGTTCTTGGAGTAAAATCAGGCTACATCAAGGGTTGTGGTTTTGGCTCTAGACCTCCACCATCTAGCACTTCTCGATCGTCAATAGATGAAATGTCTGAGAAGAATAAAGAGTTAGAAGATAAACATGAAGAGACCCAAGATACTATAAAGGCTCAACAAGAAAAGATTGATGCACAAAACGTGCTGATCCAAGAATTGTAGAAGCAAGGCAAAAAGTTTGAGCAGTTCATGGCAATCTTTATGATCCAACAAGCATCAAGTTAGTTATGCGTATCTAGGATTTAGTATCAGTTAAACAAGTTCATTGATTTTTGGATTATTTTTAGTTCAGTATTGACTTTAGACTATTCCAATTAGTAGTTATGGTAGACAACATTATGAATTATTATTTTGTTTATTGTTTAACAAGTTTTCAATAAGAATCCTCTTTTTAGAATAAAATAATATGTATCGCTGGCAGGTCGTATCGTAATAAGAAGACAACTGCAACAAAAATAAATTTTCTCACAATAGACTATAGATCCTACACTGACAGAAAACACATTCCTCGTTGAGTATCTTTATCGAGAAAACTTTTTCTTCTTGAAAAGATATATATTACGATAATACAAAATTTCCTCGCTGAAATCAATTTATAGAGAGGAAAAACTTCCTCGCCCAAAGCTATTTATAACGATGAAAATATTTTTGTCCCAAAAACCGTAGTCCCTACACCGACGAAAAACACATTCCTCATTGTTAAGTACCTTTATCGAGAAAACCTTTTCTCACTGAAAAGATACATTTTACGATGAAACAAAATTTCCTCGCTGAAAACAGTTTATAGCGAGGAAAAACTTGGTCGCCCAAAGCTATTTATAACGACGAAAATATTTTCATCCCAAAAACTGTAGTTCCAACGCCGACGGAAAACATATTCCTCGTTGTTAAGTATCTTTAACGAGAAAACTTTTGCTCGCTGAAAGAATACATGGTACAATGAAACAAAATATCCTCGCTGAAAACAGTTTACAGCGAGAAAAAACTTTCTCACCCAAAGCTTATAACGACGAAAATTCATCGCAGAAAAAGTAGTTTAAATATTTTATTTATTTACATTTTTTAATTTTAGTTATCATTGGTGAGGAAATAATTAATTTTGCGATGAAATCTAGTATGTCGGAAAATATATTTAACGACTATTTTCTAATCGTTGAACTTTTTTAACGAGAAAGAAGTATAGGTTTGAGTGAGGAAAGAAATTGTCGATATAGAATAACAGCGAGACAAATTAATTTCATCACGAAAAGGGTTTAACGAGGACATTGTTTTTTCGTCGTTGAAACTTTTCTTGACGAGCATTCTCCGACAAATTGAAGACGAAAAGAATTCCTCACGGAAGAACTTCCGCGACGAAATGTCTGTTTTTAGCGAGGAATTTGTTCCTCGCAAATGAGGTTTTTTGTTGTAGTACGTGGTTTACGAAATGGAGAGTGTAGATTTTACTCCCCTAGACTAATTTAAGAAGACACATAATTTTAACCTAATTTAACATTTAATTAATCATATAGCTAGGATTTTTTTTTTTTATAAAAAAAATCATTTCTCCTAATCATTTCACATTTGTTTTATATTTACATGCATAATCAAAAAAGGTGCAAGCAAGGCACACTAGCGAGTCAGCCCAATCGCATACCCGACTCCCCAAGGAGGAAGGTCAGGAAAATGATTACAATAAAATGAATAAGTATTTAAATTTTGAGTGAAATCCATATTAAAATTTTCCTGAAACCCATATACAAGACTTGATGTATTAGTATAACACACATCTCCGATTCCCCAAAAAAAAGAAAAAAGAGCATTTTGATTAAACAGAAGAAGCAGTGGATGTAAAAGTTTGAACTGTGAGGAGCGGAGAGCCGGAGAGGACGTGACATAAACATATTGTCTGAAAATGGAGGGCACGTAGGCAGCTCCCAGAAATCCCGACAATTTAATTTTTGCCATGTTAAATCAGTCCTGTCCTTGCTCCTTACTCCTTAGCTTACCACACTTCTGCTCCCAATTCTTCAACCACCAAACTTACCCTCCATGCCACCCTCTATTTACTTCATTTCATTTGGCTCACCAGTCATCACTCATTAATCATGGTAGATATAGTTCATCCATCTCTGCCCCAACATAGACCACTCCCTTAATTCTCATACCAAGCCAAAAAAAAAAAAAAAAATACATCACTCCCATCGTTTAACACATAATTGATCAGTTATTGTTAATTTTTGGTTGAAAATAAAACTGTGACGACAAATATATTTAAATTAAGTTGCGAACTACGAAATAGAGTGACGCAAAATCACGTGAAAAGAAAACTGTTTAAGCGTTAAACTCTAAAACATAAATGCGCACGAAAGTCTACATGCAATAAAAGACTTCCAATTTTACTTTAAAATATTGAATAAGATATGAATACTCAAACAAAATGCATTTATATAGATTTAAAATTTTAATTAATTACACTAGAAATCTTAAAAGCAGAATTGTAATGCAAGAAGAACGAGTACTCCAAACTAAGAGCAACTCCAACAGCTTCCCTATATTTTTATTTTACTCTATTTTAGGGATCAGTGAATCTCTTTCGCTCAAACATATTCCATATAACTATCCTCATTTTAGGGATAGTGAGGAAAGAGAAAACCAAATTCCCTAAATTTACAGCAATCTCTAAAAGTTTAAGGAAGAATTATGAAGATTTTAGAAATTGCTGTAAAATAGAGAATATGTTAGAGTTGGAGAAGAAAAAGAGGTTAAAACTTTGACTTTTGCTTCCCTATAATACAAAAATTATAGAAAATCTGTTAGAGTTACTTTAAGAAAAAAAATAAAATAATCAAAATGGCCAAACTTCAAAACCATGAAACAATCATTTAACATTGTAGTTGGGTGTCCCCTCAAAACAAAACAAAAAAATAAAAAAAAATATTGTGGTTGGGTCTAGTTGCAAAAAATCTCAATACCTTCCAAAATCCAAACCAACAAATTCATAATTCTCCTAGCAAAATAATAATAATAATAATAATAATAATAATAATCCAGACACTTCTGGTATGAGTCTTATATATATGGGATATATATCTCTAGTTAGAGTTATGCCAACCGAACTTAATTGTCCATGTTGCATTGTTTCTTCGTTACGTACTTCTCCTCAATTCCCACACACAATTTATCCGCTGTTATTGTAAGAGCAAGGGCACCCGTAGTCAAGAAAAGGAAAAGTCGAGAAGTCAAGAATTCGACCGGTCAAGTTACTATTCACTGCCACTGGACATAGGTTTGCACCCGTTTTTTTCTTGCCCGGTCAACATTGTTCATCTTTTCACTGTTCATGAACTGTTCACCCAAAAAATCACTGTTCACAGTGGGTTTTACTGTTTAAATTCACCGTTGGATCGTCTTCTTAATTGAAATGGACGGATTAGATTTATTGACCGTTTGGCAGCAATTTCAAAATGACCCAACGGGTCTGCAGCACGTGGCACATGCTGGTTTAAAGGAGATGCACTAGACGACAAGAAAGTGGAGTCACTCGCCAGGGATTGCAGCGCCACGCGTCGTCCGTTCGTGACCCAGTCGCTGCCTTCAGCGCGTTGCAGTGGACGACCTGCTGCTGCTGTCGCTTCACCTCAATCATCGGGCCGAGCTGGCAGCCCTTCTTCCCCCTTCTTCCCCAGTCATGAAATAAGTCATTCTGTTGCCTTATTTCTTCCCCTCAGTCAAGAAAAGCCAATAAATGGCTAGGCAAACTTTCACCGGTGGAGGACCGATTTTGCTCTTGCCCGGTCACCACGTCGGTTTTCCTTGCTTTTGCCCGGGCAAAGTGCAACCGCTGCACTTGCTCTAATGGATCTTCTTACGTCTACTAATATGTCCAGTACATTTATGGTAGAAACCAGACCTTTTTTTTTATTTTTTATTTTTTTATCCTGTCGACCGGTGCGTGAAACCAATTATCACCACTTGTTATCGAAGCTGACCGAATACTAATATACATTAGAGGTACTTGTTTTTCGAGAATGATATATTAGCGGTACTTAAAAGAAAAAGATTTGTGTAATTTGACTAATATCCCTTCATCTTTTCAAAGTTAGTGCTGCATTATTCCAACATTTTGAGTACATTTAGCTAGTGGGTTGGTTATAGGGAAACAGGCCTATCAGTCTTATCCCTGTTCCCAAACATCAGTGCTACGTCATTGTTTTGGAGAATACTGGTCAAGTGGGCATCCCTCCTTTTCCCTGCCATTTGCTTTTTCCATTTTCATGCTAATACTGAATACTGAGAAAGTGATTCCCCGGTCTTTACTTTTACCCAGAGAGAAAAATTATACAAAACAGAGGACTCACTACCGTCTCAACAGAAAAAGAAAACCCAAAACCCTAAAGAAGGACCATAGTGCATATGCCATAATTCCAGTAGAATTAAGTAAAGAAATGACAAGTAAAAAGTTAGAAGCTTAGCAAAAACCCAAAGAGCAAAACCAGTAAAGATTTATGAAAATTAACATCTAGTTATTAAAAGAAAGAGAGAGATTAAGACAGGTGTTTTCTGCATATAGAGGAATTGATGGCCACACTCTCTTCTCTTCTTATCTTCTCCTCCTAGCCACACTGAACCCTTTTTTTTCCTTTCGTTCAAATAAAAGTTTCTAAAACCAATAAACAGATTAATATATTTTTTTAATTATTACGTTATTAAGTAACAGATGTACTTAGATGTAATAATACAAACAAAACATTTGGTCATATTTATATGTACATCTCCAATGGTGGAAGCTGTGTGCTGATCATCGGTTTCAGTTGCAGGTAGCTAGCTGCCGGCTATGTAGATCTTCCATTCTTCACTTTCACCACATCCCGAGCGAAACAGAAAGACAGAGAGCATGGAATTCAACGACCAGCACGAGGAACAAGATGAGGAAATGGAGATGAGCCCGACCGCACCAACACCACCCCGTTACGACGCTTCCATGCCCAAAATGGGGCCCTCTAGCGGCGGTGGAGGAGAGGCCACAGCCAGAAAAAGGGGTCTCTCCATCTCGACCGTCTCCACTATCAGGTACAGAGAATGCCAGAAGAACCACGCCGTTAACATCGGAGGCCATGCCCTCGATGGTTGCTGCGAATTCCTTGCGGCCGGAGAGGAGGGCACGCTTGACGCCCTCAAATGCGCCGCGTGCAACTGCCACCGCAATTTCCACCGGAAGGAGCCCGCGGAAGGAGGTGGTGGGGCCATTCTTCCCCACCAACACACCCAGCAGCCGTTCTCAGCTTACTACCGCCACCCTTATCCGCCCACGCCATCGGGTTACCTCCACCTGACCCCGGCGCAGCCGCATAGGCCTCTGGCCTTGCCCGCGGCTGGGTCGGGCGGGTCCCACAGCAGGGAGGAAGGGGATGACGTGTCGAACCCGAGTTCTAGCGGGGGCGGCGTGAGTGGAGTTGGGCTGTTGAAAAAGAGATTTAGGACCAAGTTTACGGCGGAGCAGAAGGAGAAGATGGTGGAGTTTGCTGAGAAGGTAGGGTGGCGGATTCAGAAGCACGACGAGGCGGAGGTGGAGGAGTTCTGCGCCGACACTGGGGTGAAACGACAGGTGCTCAAGGTTTGGATGCACAACAACAAGCACACTATCGGTAAGAAGCCCTAATTAGGGTTCCTAATTAGCATAACCATCATCTTCAAATCAAGTTTCATTAGCTCAGAGAGATGGATCGATGTTTGTAGTTTAATTAGCTTGCTTGTTAGATTATCTTCAGTCATTAATTAATGCAAGGTAACTAATTAGCAAGAACTAAGAGAGAAGCCATTGTAATCTCTGCTGTGAATTAATAATTTTCAGGTAGTTCTATTAATCATAGTTTAACTAGCTAGCTTAGCTTAGCTAGGGTTTCTAAATATTTGTGAAATTTCAATTTCATTTTAGTTTCTTCTTCGGTATAATTTGGAGCTAATTAATTAAGCTGATAATAGGCTACTAATTAACTCTTAAAGCTTCTTCGTCATTCTGTTGCCCTATAATCTATAATCGATTCACATTTGCCCTAAAAGCACAGACTGATTGAGCAGCCATTTTCAATTTCCTTAACTTAAGCTAATTAATCTGAACTGGGGTTGTAATTAATTTGCAATAATCATGGTGACAATGATGACGATGATGATATGCGGTTGGTGATCAAATCAAAGATAGCTGCAGTGAAACTCCCAAAAGTCCAGTCGAAACGTGTAAATACTGGCATGCAAAGCAAAGCAAAGCTAAAAGCTGGAAACTGCCTCTTTCTTTTTCTGTTTTGCTTTGGTTTATTAATTAAATCTGGTTTTTTGGGGATATGAAGTTTGTTCATAGTGATCCACATATGTCAAGGTTTGCTCATTTTCGTCCATGACCTCACCGCTTTCTAAGGCTTTATCTTTACTCTCTTTCCCTTGGTGTTTCTCTCTCATATTTAATTTGGCTCAACCTCTTCATACGCAATATACATTGCATTCTGGTCTTTTCTGGACTTTTCCGACCAGAAAACTGAAAGAAAGGAGCTGGGTTCAATTACACAGTTTTTTCTGAGCTAAACGGGCAACATGTGTCTCATGAGAAGAAGATTAATAACGTGTACATGTAGAGACTACCCACTGCACTGGTTTTACTTCACTTCTTCCCATTTTGATTTAATGTTTTTAGTACCTCTTCCTTAATATTATAGCTGTATTTTTTGTTTGTTTCTCTCACAAGGACTGAAACTGCATTCATGATCCGTCTTAATCACAACCTTGGTTTCTGTTCTCTTCTAAATTTGTTCAGTTGATAATTAATTTCAAAAACTTCTAAAAAATCTATCCTAACAAAAATGGAAAAATGTCCATTTACCCAAAATTGAGCTTCATTAACTCCACTTACCTAAACATCTTATAAGATTTCCCACATACCAAATAAATTACATGCCCTAATACCCAATTAAGTTTTTTTTTTTTAATTACTTTTTGTATATTATTGAGACAATTTTGCCCTCCCTCCCATTGTCAATTAGAGAGAAGTCAACGGAGACTTGACCAGAGTCTGGTCAATGCTCGCCGGATTTCGGTCACTGGTTACCGGAGTCCTGTCACAAGTCACCGGAAGTTCTCAAAAAGCACGTTGAAGATCTCATAGGTCAAGGAAGAATATTATTGTTATCCATTAATATAATTATTGTCCCCAGTAGCCCCTAATAAAAACATTATTACCCCTCAATAATATTATTATTATTACTCCTAATAAAAAAACATTACTACCCCCTAATAATATGATTATTGCCCCCCAGTATAAACATTATTGCCCCTCAATAATATTATTATCACCGCCGAACAACAGCTTCCGCTCCTCCGGGCCCACATCATCATCATCAGCGCCAACCAAAACGAAACCAAGTGCAGCACCATCCCTCCCATTTCTTCAATAATCAAATCTCTTCTTTATCTACAACCTCTTTCTCTCACCTCCATCCACCGCTAGACCTCAACACCTCACTCTCTCCCACACCCGGACATTCCTCAAACTCCCGCCAATCACGGCGACAGTTCCGCCGTTAAAAACCCAGCTCTTACCGTTAGAGCCGCTCTCGATTCCGTCTCGGTTAACCAATCCGGAATTTCATTGCTGGATACAAGAAATCCAACTGTTTCATCATCTTATAGGAACTCCAATTTTCCGAAGCCGAATCCGACGGTCAATATGCATAGTCAAGATGAAACGACATGTGAAATCAACAAACCCTCGTCAAGAAAATAGGATGATCTAAATTAAAACCACTCAGAAAAGAATAGCACATCTAAAGGCTCAATAACTCACAAGGGTAAAATCAGGTTTAACTCATTCTAGCATTCTTCAGCCAAATTTTCAGTCATCACATAAGCTCTAACTGTCTATTGCACCATAGATCAAGCATAATAATCATCAAAATCTATTAGCAATTACTTAAGATTATGAATCCAAAATCATGCTTGCAATCATCTTGTAACCATAATAGAACTCATATCAATAGTTCATGCTCAGCATAGTATCAATAGTTCATGCTCAGCATAGCATTGGAAGACTCCTAAAGACTCAACAAATATAAATACTAAATTAGACTCTTTTTTTAAATTTTTTTATATAGACGACAAAAACTAACAACATAACAATAGCAAAAAGTTTCAATTTCCTTCCCCCCACACTTAAACCAAACATTGCCCTTAATGTTTGACCAAAGATAGCATGGAATGAATAAACATTGCCCTCAATGTTTGACCAATGATAACATGGAATGAATAGAATTAAGTATAGAAAGAGAAAGGAAAGGAAACAACAAAACAAATATAGTTAAGAAAAGTAGAGAATGCTCCCTCTTGTAGACTTCCCAAAGCACACGATCTTTGGAGACGAACTAAAGACACCAACCTCAAAGCTATTAAGCCTTGACTTCCTAATTTAAGCTCCATGCCAAAATCGCTCCAAAGATACTCCAATAATGCTCAAAACAATAGGAAACATCACTTTTCACAAACTGATTTCAGCTAAAACCTTGCAGCAGCCCTACTTCCGAGGCTTATAGCTCATCTATTTAGAACCAGAATCCAAATGTCCTACTTGGAGATGAAAGTTCATATTCAAGGCTTTCCATACATATGTGGCACGAATTCTAAGTCCAAGGGATGTGAAAACTAGATACCTGCAAAGTTAGCAAAAAAATTACAGAAAACTGGCAGAATGCTGACAGAATGGATTCAAACCTGAATATCGGAAGCTACAGAGGTCACATTTAGAAACTCTCTGGTAGGAATGAAGTAGACAACTGGGGCTTCAAATCCATATAAGGTTTGTATCATTTTGATCTCGGGAAGTATCCCCTGTTTTACACTTTATGTGGTTCAGCTGCCCAGCTTTCTGGTTTTCTGCCCCAACTTTTCTGTACTCAATTGGAGACTGCAGACTCATTAGAAACTGTAATTTTGATCTGCTAACGCCATTGAAAAATAGACTCCTGGGGCGTTAGATCCATTTAAGGTATGTCTTCTAGTTCTCAGTGAGCTGTGAACGGCAGCAGTTCAAAGTGAACTGATCTGCGAGGTAAAAAAACTGTTTTGCTCGAAAGTGATTTTCCTCGAACTTTCCTCAACTATATGACCTGCACACAAACCAAAAACATAAAAACTAACAAATATGAAGCAAAGATTGAGAAGAAAATGAGTAAAGAGAGCGTCCCTTATGATTAAGCTCTTTGAATGCTGCAATCTTCTTCCTCCAGTAATTGGGTTGCCTCCCAAGAAGCGCTTGGTTTAATGTCCTCAGCCTGACAGAGCAACTCTTCATCAAGAGTAATCTGGAGGTTTAGGTCTTGGTTCCACAAGATGCTTAACTCTCTTCAGTGAAGTTTCATGGTCTCTTGATAGCAACTTGGGTACCTTAGGAGCAATAGAAAGATATGATTTGATGCTCTTCTTTTTCTTTCTCTTCTTCCATTGTCTCCTTCGCTTCTTAAATCCACCAAGCATGGTTAGAAGAATCGCCTTATCAGACTTCGGATGCTCACAGATCACCATCTCTACATGTGCAAAGAAATCAAATGGTGCTTGGATGGAGGGAGCATGTGGAGAGCTCGAATGCGGCAAGGAAGAATCCAGTGGTCTTCCATGTGCTAGAAGTAGAGGCCCAATCATAAGAGCTTTGATGGGCTCTTCTTCTGAACAATCACCCATGTCTTGATCTTCATGAGGTATTGTTATTGCTTTAGGCATGTGGAACTCATTGTCATTAAGCTCAACTTGAAGTTCTTCATTGTAAGAGTCCTCATCATCATAACTATACACTACTACACAAAAGGCTTCACACGACGGTTTAAAACTGTCGTCTCACGTTTTGCATTTCCGTGGTCTATCGAGGCGTCGTCTGATGAAACGTTGTCAGACGACGGTTTTCAACCGTCGTATACCGATCATTGGGTCGACGGTTTGCAGCTGACTTCGTCGTCTGATGGACCGGCAGATCTGCCGACATGCTGTCGACAGAAATATGTCGTGGTGTGACTTCTACTCATACCACTGTTTTAGGATTCCAGCGTGGTGTGACTTCCACTCATACCACGGTTTTAGGATTCCAGCGTGGTATGACTTCTACTCAGACCACGCTTTTTAGGAAAATGTGGTGTGATGACTTAAAAATTCAGTGCATGTGTGCTTTCACACGACACATATAACTCAAACTGTTGTACCATGACATTTGAGACCATGATATCAATACAAACCGTCGTCTGAATTGTAGAAATTTTGTTTGATTATACCCTAAAAACCTCATCAGATAACATATTTTCCTACTATTGTTGTAATGGCAAAATTCAGATTCTGGAAGCAAAAATGACCAAAAGAATGGTAATTTAATCATAATAGAAAGCTGTTATAATCCCATAGCATTCTAAATGGATCCGATGTATCCACAAAATAAAGGATCACAAAATAAGGCGAACTGCAATTAAGGCCAACCCAAAAAAGACCAACTTCTAGCCTCAGTACAACGTCTACCTAAACAAATTTCTCTCTATCACTTCAAAAGCTTTCGTCACTGGTCCATCTTCCACATGATTGTCCAGTTTATAAGCAGCCTTCAAACCTGGATCATTGTTTTTAGAACAAAACCACCACGACAAACTTGGCCAGAAATGTGCTTTTTAAAGATAGGTTTCCACTTCTCCTTGCAGAACAAAACCACCACGTCAAACTTCATGCCTCAAAAGGATACATACATTAAGCAAGTAGCAAACGAGCAAAGTTCCAAACTCCAGGAGGACCAACACAAAACAGTCCAAAGCGAAGAGGAGTCAAAGCGAGCAAACCAGCTTTCGGTGCATTCTTCAAGTTTCTTCCGCACAGCCTCTAAGTCTTCCCTGACATCTGGCTTGTACTCAAGATTCAAATCCAACTCTGAAACTTTCAAAAAATTCAATATCAAAGCCAAAAATGCACACACAAATTTGAAACAACCACTACACCATCAAATTCCATTGATAGCAACCCGAAGTCTGTAAAATACTAACAGAATTTAAATGCCATGTAAACAACGATCTAATATTGGTCTACTATAGATTAGAAATTAATGTCTTTTGTGAGACTGACTTTGAATGGTTTTGAGCTGAGCGGATGAGCAGTTCTTTATATTGAGTTTGCAGTTTCGCCAAGTTCCATCAGGATCCGCAACACCTAGTACCAAAATGTTCATATATAAACAAAGTGACCTTAGGAATTAGACAAAGTGAGAGAGGGATGTATACTAAGGTAAAATGTGCAAGTATACAAAAGGGGTAAAGCTCTCTTGCTAGACTTTAAATCAAGATCACGCAATCAAACATAATTCTACCTAATCAACAGTTCTCACTCACAGTTTAGTATGATTGATGCTACTGTTAACACGAAAATAACAGGAAAACATAATCAATTTCAATCATCCTTCTGTCACTGAAAAGCCCAAAGAATTAAACATTCACCTACATAAAGACCCTAAAATATCGTCATAAGTTCTCTACACTTGTTTCCATTTCCAGGCAAAATCTCACATATAGCAAAAAGATACTTACTTCCCTGTATAGAATTTGTTTTCAACAGGTTACAATTCTTAAAAGTGTTAGATGTGTGGTGGTGTTATTAGCTACCTCAGCATTTGATGAAACTCTTTCAGCAAATGCAGCACAAACAACACTTTTCATCATTTTTACTTCCTGCATAAATTGCAATAATAAACTGCAAGTTTTGGCCAAAGGAAACAACAAATTGCAGACAACTTTCAAGTAAACTTACTGGCATCTCATTATTTGGTCATTCAACAGATAGTCACAATCTGATCAACCATTGTTGCTCCCTGCAATCCAAAACGCAAGTTCTTTTTTTCAATATCTATAGCCAAACAGAAGAAGATGCATGCTCATTGAAAATTACTCCCAAACAAAAATCAAAATCCGTTAAAAGTATACATTGAAGAAGATGCCTGCTCTGATGGCTGTAATCTGATAAGGCACATGAGAAAAAACCTCGAGTGTTCCCAAGTTTAATTAAGAGAAAAAACCTATTAAAAAAAAAGAGTAAAGACATAAATATTTCTTATGAAGAGAATAGAATTACTAAGCACACTGACTTCAATTCCAAGAGAGAGGAAAGCAATTTGAGTACATATATACCGATAACAAGAGGGCGATTTCAAGAGCTTCGGCGTCCTTGAATGTAACAAATGCAGTCTTTAATTGACGAGGGCTGACCTTATGTTCTGGGCAATGGCTTGGCTATCCACAATCGAGACCGGGTAAACATAGAAGAAATCTGTCAACAATCATTAGTAACATAAATTCAAATTGAGAAACAGAAACCCTAACCCCCAATTTCACATTCTCATACCCTGACAAATTAATCCCAAATTAATATCCTAACTTTCAATGAGATCGAGAATTCAAAAACCTAAATCCCAATCACCATAACATAGAGCGAACAAGAAAAAAGAGAAAGGAAGAGGAAGATCGAGGACTTACCATCAGGTTCCATGACAAAACGAAAGAAAAGAGAGACTGAGAGAAGATATGAGAGACTGAAGGTTGTTTTAGTCGATACATGTCGTCTTTTCCAAACTTAAAAAGAGTTTTAATTTTACAAAGGAGGAAGATGTGGCGCTCTTTATTTTAGAAGCCCCCTCTCCCCTCATTTACTCATTCCTAGTTTGTTTCATAGCGTTTACAGACAAAAAGCTATCATTAATCAAATCAATAGCACTTTGAGGATAAACGCTATCACTAAGTGCTATCAATACACACTTTTGTTGTAGTGAACCTGATCGGTTTCTTCCCATTAAACACAGCATCAGGTCTCACAAAAAAGAGGTTTTTCCACGACTTAATGCAACCACCGAATAGATACACATCTGCCTCACTGCAACCCAACAAATTCAATTACCATCAGAATAAAAAGGACCAAAACACTCACAGAAACTGTCCAAAAGGACCAAAACAGAGCAGTCCAAACAATCAAACTTAATCTCATGATTCTCATCAACAACTCAACAAGACAACAAGAGTTACAAGACAACGGAAACCATGAGTCATCTGCTCTGACTACTCATCAACAACACGGTCATCAGTTCATCACAGTTCAATACAATACCCAGCAACTAAACATTCACAGACTCACAGTTTATAACATTCACAGAATCACAGTTTGATACTTTGAGAGTTGAGACAATGACTCACCACAAAACCCAGAAATCACCGAGCTTGGAGAATCCAAAACCCAGAAATCGAGCTTCAACAATCAGTCAATCACCGAGTTTGAATTTTGAACTGATACGCCCAAAATAGACGCTCAACTTAACCCTGCAAGATGTAGTCGTTAGCAATATAGAGTAAGCAGGGATCGTTCAAGCCGGGGATTGAGGGTAACAAATTAATCACACAAAATAAAAACAAACTAATTTAAATGAACTAAAACACAAATTAAACAAACAAAATCTGAAACAAAACAAAACAAAAACGTCAGATAATAGAAAAGAGAGAAAAATATGGCAAGAAACAGAAGGGGATAGAAAGGGCTCTGCAATCCTAAACAAGAACAATATTTTGGGGTTTATGGTTTTTGACTAATATAAAAGAAAAATAAAAGGAAAACGAATTTGATTTTTGATTTTGAGAAAATAAGATGGAGAATATGTTAGAGACTCGGAAATCCACCACCAATTACTTTCGAACAATGTTAAGTTAACCTAGTTTCAATTACTAAGGTGTGAACAGAAATCAACCAAGAAACAAGTCGGAGCAGATCATGTCCCTTATTAATGTTTCCCTAATTACTTAGTCTACGTGAACGCACAATAGCTAAGCCTATCAAACATGCAATCAAGGTATAGAACGCTATCCTATCAACAACACATATAGTGTCAACACATTTGAAGCATTAAGATCTCATGGAAACGATTGATTATAGAGTTGCAGTCTAGTGTGGAACGCCTACCTAGCATGCTCTTCTAGTTGTTTAAAACATCAACTTTTGTTCAAAGCCTTGCATACTTGTGGATTAGAAAACAAGACGATTAGATGAATTATTTTCTAAACCTAGCTCCAATTACATGCATAAATCCTATGTTCGCGACCATAAAACATACACATGCAAAAGTTTTCAATCAATCAGAGATAAACAACCAATCCACACCAAAGATCAAGAAACTAAATTTAAACAAACATATGTTCTACATAATTGGGGCTTCAAACCTCGCCCTAACAAAAAGTAACTAGCCACACATCGTCTTAAATTCAACAATTAAAAACATGAGTATTCGATTACAAAAGGATAAAAGCCGTAAAGAGCAGAGTATGAGAGCCACGAATTCACTTTTAGGCAGCCTTAGATGCAGGCAATCCTTCAAGATGGGGCATGGCAAGAGCTTGATGGAAGTGGATGGTGAATTGCACGGTTTTCCTTCTTGAAGACTTAGGAATTTTTGAGACTTTGTGTGCTAGGGTTTGGGGCAGAAGATGGCGCTGTAGGATGATGCCTTCTAACGTGTTCAGAGCCTCTATATATATAGAATACACAGCCCAAGTTTCCTTTTCCAATTCCGCTTTGAAAGCCTCTCCTAGTTGCTTGAGGATTACTCTACTTGGTGCATAATTAAATGATTTTCAAGCTTTAATAATCTTCCCAAAATCTTGAGGAATCATTCTAGGACTCTCCTTCATATTTGCAGCAGCAATAACCTTCCAAAAATGCCCTGGAAATCCGTCCAAAGAAGAATCTCGGCCAAAATGCCCTGTTTTGACTAGGATTCGATTTCTGACTCTGAAGCTCCCTTCTTGGACAAGGAACGACTTCGTCTTGACAAGTTTCTGGATGGTTCTTGACTCCCACGTGATCCATGACATCATATCATCTAGAATGATCAATAAACTTCTGGAAAAACTCCAAGAAAATCGCCGGAAAAGATCTCCCAAAAAGCTGCGTGAAAAGCTGACAGTTTCTGCCTTGTTGGGAAGCATACTTCGACTTTGATTTCCTACTGCCTCGTTGATGATTTTGATCTGTTCTTTAGCTGTAGTTGAATTATAACATCATGTCTTCAAGTATCGCTGGCCCTTTCCAAAAAGGTACATCTGGAAGGGTGCAAGAATTGCTCCTCAAAACCGTTCCCAGAAAGTTGATTCTGGAACTGCAGTTTTCTGCTTTGCAGCAACTGTTTTGCACAATGAATTCCGTGGACTTCCCTTGTAATTTCTGGCCAAAAGGTTGATCAAACTTGGTCCTCTGCATCAGTACTTCATGATCCATGGCTTCATTGCTCCTTTTAAGCTCTTATTTCTCTTGAAATACTTCACGAACTACCTAAAAAGAAAACAAAGTTAAAACTGACTTTTTAAAGGAAATAGCTAAGAAAAGTATAAAGGTTTCACATTATATTTATCGCATTTTATACTCCTATCATGAACCCAGAAATCAAGCATAAAGAATCACCAAGTTTCAAGGTTGAACCGAGCTTCAAGCCTTGAACCCAGAAATCGAACCCAGAATTCCCAGAAATCGAGCTTGAAGAATCAGTGAATCACCAAGCTTCGTGGTTGAAGAATCACCGACCTTTAAGCCTTGAACCCAGAAATCGAACCTAAAATCGAACCCAGAAAATCAAAAATTGTGAGATTGAAACCCAGAAATTCTATTGAAAGACAAAAACCCAGAGAAATTCGATTTACCGGCGAGCTAGAGAGCTAGAGAGCTGGCCGGAGACTCGGTGAGAGACTGAGAGTCTGAGAATCGACTAATCAAGGAGCGGCGTTCCTTCTTGATTTCGAACCCAGAAAGGGAGAAAGCGCCTAGGCTCCGACCGTCCAGAGCCGCCCAGCCCCGCCTAGGCCGCCTAGGCGGCCGACTTTATTCCCAGCTCGCTCGACTAGGGGAGAATCGGAGGGGTACCAGAGAGATCTCGGAGGCGGTGGATTCGTGGTCAAGGGCTTCAGAGTCGGGGATTGGGAAAGAGATTGCTACTCTGGCAGTGGAGTTTTGGAAAGAGAGTGAATGCTACCACGAGAGTTGGGTACTAGAGAGTCGGGGTGGCTGTGGAGTGAGTCAGACAGCGAGAGAGTCGGAGTGAGTTGGAGAGAGAGTCGGGGTGAGTCGATTTGTGGGGTTTTTTGGAGTGAATGCCGTGTCGGGGTATAGGCGTGGGCTGGTCTAAGCTAAGGCATTAGTTTTGGAAAGACTTTTTCTCTAGTGTTCTAATAATTTGGTCTGAATGGATATATGCTAGTGTAGTTGTCTAGCTAGCTAGGACACGGCCATTAATGTTGATTCACATATATGTACAAGGCATCAGACCATGTTTTTCCACATATATGTTGTCTGAATGCCACTTTAAAATTTTCAGTTTTGCCGCCTCTTGTTGTCCGGTAAGAGGGAAATGGATTTGGAGGGGTGAATGGAGGGAAATGTTGGAGGGAATGTTGGTGGACATGTTTTGCACTTGCAAATCTATGAATTCATACCACGGTTTTAAACAAACCGTCGTATCACCACTACATGCTGAGGAATACCAAATTGTGAGAAACTTGCCGCCTCTATAATAATTTAACCTCACACCACGCTTCCATTTATAAACGTCTTCTGAAGCAATACATAATTCCAGCATGAAAAACACCTGTTGGTTGAATTCATATTAGAAGACGGAAATTTTACAACCGTCGTCTCAATAATGAGAAATTATTCACACCACGGAAAACAGTGTTACGTCGTCTGAGAGGTGTCGTGTGAAGCCTTTTGTGTAGTAGTGATATGCACAGGCTTCAAGCTCATTTGTATACTGTACTGCATAATCCTCACAAGTCACGGCCTGCAGTTTCTCTTTATGGGGATCATCCAAATCCAAGCCTTCATCCTCATCAAATATTAATTCAAGTGGTGCATCATGAGGTTGAAGCAAGGTTATAGCTGTAGGGGGCTCCCATAGAGTTGTCATAGGTGTAGGAGGGTGCTCTTGAGGTACCATGGTCTCTAAAATCTCATCAACTACCAGCCAATCGATCATCATCCTCATTCGTGGAAGCTTCTTGACTTGATTCTTGCGCCTTTGACTCTTGATTCAAGCATTCCAAAATTATCTCCACATGTTGCCCAATGTTCTCAACAGATTCATTAAAACTTTGGTCATAAATTTCCATATTTTCCTCATAAGTGTTCATGTCTTGGATACAAGAATCCACAATCTGCGAAAAGGAAGAAACATTCTGTGAAAAGGAAGAAACATTTTTAGTCATAGAAGCAACTAATTCTTCAAGAGATTCACCTTGAGGTGTTGGCGATTGATAATCATGGTATGATAACGAAGTAGCTTCAAAATCATTAGAGGATTCTTATTGGACATTTGAGTAGCCATTCCACTCAGAGTGTGGAGGATATTCCCATGCCAGATTGTATGCAAGCGCATAGTGATCATTTCAATGCCCTTGGTTTGCTTGATATCCTCCAAACATGCTACTTTGATCAAAGTAACCTCGATATTGCATGTTTGGACATGTCTCCGCTGAATGCCCAACCATGGAGCATATGGAACATACTTCATAAGCTCGATGCCACATCTTAAACAAAGAAAACAAAAACCAAGTTAGTAATATACAAAAACAATCAAAAACAGAAAACAAGAACACAAGTAATTACAACACAATAGTCCCCGGCGACACGGCGCCAAAAATTGATAGCTAAATTTATAAGCTATTGATTTTCCTTATTCACACTTAAGATTGTCAATTGTAGCAAGGGTAAACAAGGGTCTTTCCCGCTGAGGACTAAGGTTATAACTACTCAAAACAATGTCACAAAAGTGACCATTGTTCCTAGCGAACAGTAGTCGAAAATATAACTAAAACCTAACCTAAACTATTCAGAAAATTATGAAAATTTACAGAGATATACTAGACACAATGGCGTCTAGGATACAAAATTTGGGATTATTCGGAATTGATTTACTATATTAAACAAATACGAAAATATAGAGTACAGAAGCTAAAAATAACAAAAATTGGTTTTAAGATGGTTTGAAAACAATATGATGAAGATAGCTAGGGAAGACGCATCCACCCCCGACAATCACACAGAAGATAATTTGTTTAATCCTAATTCAATTAATCTGGATGAAGATGCTCAGGTTGGCTCGGTACGCTTGAACACAACCTATTATCCTTTTTTACTTCGTACGCTAGGCACGAAGTGCTCTACACCTAGACTATTCCCAAGCAATGCAACCTAAAGGTACACTTATTAGATTAAACATGCAGAGATCATTAAGGTCTAAAAGAGTTTGAGACATCACTAGGCATCGCAATAAACATAGCGCCTTGCTAAACCTAGGACTTTGTTTACTTGATAGTGAAAACTAGCAATTGCTTCTCTAGAAGGTTTGAGGAGTCCAACTATTGACACAGGCATCAAACAATCAAAGCGGTAGAATCCTAACATGCATACTAAGCGTGCACTCAAAGCATACAAGCAAGCATTCATCAATGAAAAAGTAGTAAACAAAAGTCTCATCTTGAATTAAAAGAAAATAAAATCACAAGTAAAATCATCTTGTACTTCATGTCTAGGGGCTTCAAGCAGCCCCCTAACTAATAAAAACTAGCAAAACATAGAATAAACAAAATTAACTAAAGAAGGAGAGAGGGAGAAAGAGAGAGAGAGTTGCTGCAGATTGATCTCCTTTTATATCCTTAGAGATTGCCTTCATCTTTCTTGTTGTGTAGGAAATCCAAAACCTAAAAGAATTAGGGTTCACGTGCTTAGGTGGAGTTTTTCTATTGGCTCTTGAACTTGATGACTTATTCCAACCATTCACATCACCCATTAAGTCAGAATATGATGCACAAACTCGTCCTCGGGCTTTTCGGTGTGATTTGGGCTTCAAAACATAAATTCTCGTTCAACCTCAGATTCACGCGCAACCTGACCTTCTTATACTAAATTGGCCATAACTTCTTCTAGAAAAATGATATTGACGAGCCGTAAAAAGATATGGAAACTAGAAATCTGGAGCTTTCCATCAATATAAAGATCAATATCTGAATCATTGTGAACTGGTCTCAGTGATCTGTCGAAGTTGACTGATCTGCACAGGAAGATTTGCCTATTTTGCACTTCAATGCCTCTTTTACTTCTTTTCTCCTTCTTTGCTCCAAGATACCTATAAAACAATTAAGTTATCAGATCCGCGAGGACCAGGCGATGAACTACACCATTATCAAATCCGCCACCGGAGAGCTGAAAGATGAGGAGCCAGTCTCAAAAGTGCAGCTTAGATCCGACCAAGATCTGAATCGAGAAACAGAGCCGAGATGGCCCAAGAGTTGCCGAAAAGGTTCCGTCACCGTCATCGACTTGCCGGACCACATGACTTCTGCAATGAAGTCTTCACCACCGTGAATCGGACTCCGATGCTCCGACCCTCCAACGTGGAGGAAGAGGAGGAGAGGAGAGGAGGAAGGGAGAGAAGAGAGGAGAGGAGAGAGAGAGAGAGAAGAGAGAAGAGAGAGAGAGAGAGAGAGAGAGAGAGAGAGAGGAGAGATATCGATGAGGAGTTAGTTTCAGTTTAATTGATAGGGCAAAACCGTCATTAAATGTTAAATTGAGTAAATGAGGGTAAAAAACTCTTAGTGGAGTAAGTGAGTAATTTTTAGGCTCAAATTGTGTAAATGGTCAATATCCCCAACAATGCAGAATATGGTAAAAAAAGAAAGAAAAAAAAAACTAATTCCATTCTCATTCATCCAATTTTTTTTTCTTTCAATTTATCCCCATTCTGCTTTCCTCTTATTCTGGTGAGAATCTTAAGTACAGAATGAGCCATGTCAACAAAACAAACCGACCTCATCTTGATGGTTATATATTCTTTTTAATATGGTATGAATGCTCATTTTCAGCCAAATCTTCATTTGTGTTGGTTTACAACTTTACATAAAATTAAGGGAAAATTTCGCAAACAGTACACCAAATAAAGGCCACTAATAATTTTTATACAAAAAGTTTCAAACCAAACATTTTGGTACACGAAATCTGAAACTCGACCCACTATCAGTACACGACGTCAATTTTTGACACTAAAATGTCCATTATGCCCTCAATTTTTTTTTTTTAATAATTTTTTTTTTCCTTTGTTTATAAATGACTCAAGTCATTTTTTTTCTGTTATGCGAGGTGAGGAAGGCGGCATTGGAAGCGAGGGAGTGAGCCCGGAAGAAGGAAGAAGAAAGAGATAAAACGAAGGAAAAAAAATAACAGAAAAAAAAATTATTAAAAAAAAAAAAGAACTGAGGGCATAATGGACATTTTGGTGTCAAAAATTGACGTCGTGTACTGATAGTGGGTCGTGTTTCAGATTTCGTGTACAGAAATGTTTGGTTTGAAACTTTGTGTATAAGAATTATTAGTGGTCTTTACTTGGTGTACTGTTTGTGAAATTTACCCTAAAATTAATAGGTCACCACTTCCCTTCCTTTATATATATATATATATATATTTTTTTTTTCTTTCTTTCTTTCTTTCTTTCAGAAACAGAGTAAGATATATTTAAACTAGTCACAATTACAACTGTTATAATTGACATTTCGATTCTTCAGTTATTCAAGTATAATTTAACACTAAGGCAAGAGAAATTGTAAGGCGTAATACACCAATCGGATCTCCAATTACAACAACAAGGCTCTCTATTTGGAAATGAAAAATTTAACTAATGACGTATGTCATTGTCCCAGAAACGTACTGCTTTGCTTGTCAATGCACTCAATTATGGTGCTTATAGTACAGTTAACTAACACTTGTTGAAGCAATAAAATGTAATGACCTCTAGCAAGTTGCAAGAAAAGAAATCTACATGCACCAATGAAAAAAACTGATCATGTGGCTACTAAGGACCTTTAATACTAATCTAGTCAAGAGACAATGTCTTCGAAGAACAAAGAACCCCAAAATAAATTACCTAGCTTCCATGCAGATCCTATATTCGAAACTGAAAACAAATCTCTTATGAAAATTAAAACAAAAAAATAATTTCACAGACAAACTCTTCCAAATCTAGGGTTCTTTTTAGAGTTTTGTTAGTTTTGGAATAGCCGTCGAAAGTGAATGATGGTGGAAGAGGTCTCGACTAATATGGCTGTTGCACTTGCTATAACAGACAATTGGTTGGTTTCCTTTGGAGTCGTTGGTATGGTGGCAATCTACGGCAATTCATATGCCATTGGGAGGCTTCTTTTCCAAAAGAAAAAAATTGATCCTTAACCTTTTATGGCCACCATGGCTAACATTTGGGGGCTGAAACAATGACTCACGATCAGGAATCAAGGGGAGCATTTCATCTTGAGATTCAACAAGGAGGAATAGAGGGACATGATTCTGCTCAGGGGGTCGTAGTCCTATGGTCGTACCATGTTTGCGTTGGCAGCATACGATGGACATCGCGATGTAGTGATGGTGTCAATTTCGACGATACCTGTTTGGGTGGAGGTGTTAGGGCTGCCTCCGATCTTGATGATTGTTAAAGCGATGCCCATAATTTGTGAATCGTTGGGCAAGATGCTGTATTTGGATAAGTCAAACATTCGGCGAGGTGTGAAGGCTAGGGTTCGGATTTCTCACGACATATCGACGTTGGTGAAACAAGCCTATACGGCCTCCGATATTGTTTTAGTTTGGAACTGGAAGCTCAGAAGTCTCTGCCATGGTTAATTTCAGGTATGAAAAGGTATATGAGTTTTGTCATGTCTGTGGTTTGTTGGAACACCCAACAAAGGGTTGTGCAGACTTGCCATATATGTCCGGTGTCCAGGTGGCAACCAGGGTGCAGGAGGATGGTCGAAGGAGGGGAGCTATTCTAATTCCAACCCTAACCCTAACCCTAACCTTAGTAGGGCTTTGGTGATTGGAGGACACAGGTAGGGGAGGGCGGGCCTATGCTTCCACATGTGGGCTGTAGTGCAGTGGTGCCGCCACTAACAGTCATTAATCCCTTAGCTCCCTCTGGCTTTGTGCTTTCTATTCCAGGAGTTAGGACGGAGGAGATAACTAGGTAGTTAGCGCATTATCACCCTAAGGAGGTTCTGTCGGCGATCTCTCCTCCTCCACATTGTCCTGTGGTGGAGCGTGTGGTGGCTAGTGGCATGAAGAGGTTTGCGGACACCATGGAGCTACTAACATATAGTAAGAAGGCTAAGGTTGTGGTGCCTATTCCCGAAACTGCTTCTGTAGATTTAGGGTTTGTGCCTGAGTTAGCAATCCCTCAACAGGCTGTAGAGCTTTAGATATTCTCTCCTAGAAAGTGCAAAGTTTGATGCCCTTTAGGTATGAAGAACAAGCCAAATATCAAAGATATCAAATCCTTGGAAGCTTGAGGCCGCGGCCACGAAGAAAGGTAAGAAACGCCTGTTTCATTCTGCTTAATAGGTTTTGGAAATGGAAGTGGATATATAGTGGTGATTG
This sequence comes from Rosa lucieae, assembly GCA_024704745.1. Lineage (NCBI taxonomy): Eukaryota > Viridiplantae > Streptophyta > Magnoliopsida > Rosales > Rosaceae > Rosa > Rosa lucieae. The sequence goes on from CM045498.1 coordinate 58,264,786, forward strand.
AGACTGCTGTGGCTGCTGTTAAGGAAGACACTTCTATGAGTGTGGTTAATGTGGAACCTGGGGATGCCCCCTCTGCATAGGGAGGTCCTGGGTTTTGTTGAATAAGTTAGGGACTTTTTTTGCCCCAACATTATCTAGTGTTTTGTTCTTCGTCCTATTTTTATGGTGATTTCATTAGGATGCTTTAGGGTAGCTTGCATGACTTAATATTGACATGGTCCTCTCGGGTAAGTCATGTTGTGTAATTACCTATATTTGGTTATATTAAGGCGTGAGTCCTTTAAAAAAAAAATGATAACTAAAACAACCTGTTTGAGCCCAAAAGTATTTTTGGCAAGATCCCTTAAGGGATTTAGCACAGCGGGCCGATACCTGCGGCCCAAAAATAAGCCTATTTGGGTTTGGGTTACAGCTTCACCCATTCCATGATCCATAAGGAAAACGAGTCCTTATTGGAATCAAGTAGCAGAGATCGAATAAGAAACTTCAATCAATAATCCTTCTATGGCAAGGAACAGTCGAACCCTAGGTATAAATACCAGGTTTCAAGGACGAATTACACACAACTCTCAAATCAACTAATCATACAGATTATCAATGCCTCTCCGGAGCAAACCTACCTGCAACCTAGTTGCAAACCAACGAAGCAAGGGTAACGCCCTCGCAACCCAGCGAAGCTAAAGCCACGCTTTAGCAAAACCCGTGCATTATCCAAACTTCCTAGTGATTGCTCTGCTCAACCTACAACGTTGAGTATCGATTCGGTGTCGCGAAGAGATCAAACCAAAGCCCTTATCCGTAAGGCAAGAAGTCCTTTTTCGAAAGGCATAGAGAAGAACCTGGTGACTAGGTTGGTGCTCTCCTCGTCCACGGCAATTGATCAAGAAGTCAGGTCAAGGGATTCTCTGACGACTGCACCCCACGATGCTGGCACGCCTGCGCATACGCTCAAAAGAGATAGTTTGCACCCATACTGGTTTTGGAGCCAAACATTTTGGCACACCCAGTGGGACTCATAGCGTTTCTCTGTGATCGCAACCATTGGGAAATCAGGCACAAACCCTTACCAAAAGGTTTACGTTAACTGCCCAAACCACAAGACCTCCAGTTACAAGCCACACTCTCGTGCCGACTGTCGTGGTCTTTCCGACGAACAAGTAATACAAAAGTTCTCACTCATCCCACCATCACCAAACATGTCAACAGAACATGGTGGAACTCCACAGCCCGCTACTGAGGGCAACAAAAATCTTACTGTCCAGCCTAATGAGGCTGGCTGCGAGGCCAACGCTTCCCAAGTGGCAGCGAATGAAGGGACAATTGAGTCCTTCGTGCCCATTATCTCCCAGGCGAATGCTAGCATTGAGGTGCGGCTTGCTATCTTTCAATGGAATAATGCTGCATATACTGAAAGGATGGAAAAAGCCCTCGCGAAAGAGCGCCGAAGGCTTGATGAGGTTTCGATCTCACTATGAAATCTTAAAGCGAGTTCGCAACAAACGCAGGGGCAGTGGCAAAATACGTAAAAGAAAAGCCAAGAAAACCACAAGGAGCTGGAGGATATAATGACCGGTCAGGCCTCTCAGAGCAAGCGCATCTCTGCTGATATCGCGAACCAAGCCAAGCATACTGCGTCAGAATTGGCAGTGCTTCGCAACGAGGGATCCAATCTTGCCACCCAAGTCGCCATGCAAAGAGCTGAGTTAGACCAGGCTAAAGAAGTTCTGAATAAAGCTTTGGGGGATCCTAACGCTATTCTTTGCTCAATTGGACAACCTTCAGGTACTGGCAAGTACATACCTCCTAATGCTCGGGAGAAGACTAGATGCAATACCGTTACACCAGCTGCAGCCGCCTCTGCCTTAGCAACAAAAAGCAAGGACAAAGCCCGGGTAATTGGTGGTAACAAGGCTACTCCAACTCCTTTGCAAAAGAGTAGGATTCCCAAGACCGGGGAAGGCAATCCAGCTGATCCTGGTGTGTTTACTCAATACAACAGTAACGGGGAGGAGAATGTCTATGAAGAGATTCCAGGGAATTATTATGGCATTGACCAGACTGGCACTCCGATCAAGATAACGGCCTTGGTCAAAGATGTGACCACACCAGCTATGACACTGCAGCCATCCACTATTCCCCAGACAATTCGCCTGGGGAAAGGTACAGTAGCCGCTAGCCAGGCTACACCTCTACAGAATGCTCGCCTGAACGTGGCGATACCTCCTCCTGGTCCGGGCTATGTGAGACGTGAAGAGGTTGACGAGATGATCAGGCTGGCGAATCGTAGGGCCTACCTAGATGGAGTTTATAAGGGACATTTCCCGCCGCAAATAATACTCGCGCCTTTTCCCAAGGGCTACAAAAATATCATATTCTCTACTTTTTCAGGAGAGCATACTGAGGATGTGGTAACCCATCTAGATAGGTTTAAGGTGCAGTGCGGCCAATTCCAGAATGATGACATCCTCAAGTGCAAGATCTTTGGCACTTCTCTATCTGGCGCAACTTTTAGATGGTTTTCTAAACAGCAGCCAGGGTCAGTGATTGATTGGCCAGCAATGGAGAAGCTCTTTCTAGAGACTTTTGGAGCTATTGAGCCTGAGGTTGACTTGGCCTCTCTCACCCAGATGGCCCAACAGCCCACCGAATCTGCGGTTGCTTATCTTCAACGCTTCCAGATCCAGAAGGCTAAATTAAGCATGATATTGCCTGAGAGAGAATTGGTTAAATTGGCAATCAAAGGATTAGAGCCACGCCAGCGAAAGAAGCAACATGGCAGCATGATCCAGTCAATGGGAGAGCTTATCACAGAGGTAGGAAGCTTTGAGCATCTCCTCAAAGAGACTGATGCTAGGAAAAATGCGTCCAAAGGGACATATGTACCAGGAAAGCATCGTACAGTGGCCGCGTTGCACTTCCAACCGACTTCCTATGATCCTTACTATCATCATCAAGGGGAAGAGGTTTTCCAAGAAGAAGAGGATGAAGAGGAGAATGATGTCTCCGTGTTTGAACTGACAGGGAGGAAGAGCTCAGCCCTCAAGCAATTGAAAATATCTAAGGAACCTGTCAAACTCAAGTCTGTAGCCTTCACCAAACCTAAGTTCGCGATGTATACATATGATGCCAATAAGGCACATAAGATTTTAGATGAGATGATCGCCGTGAAGATGGTGAAGACAGACTTCGGACCTTTCCCTCGACCAGATCAGCTGAAAGGAAAGAAGTACTGCAAATTCCACAACTTGTGGAACCATAACACGGCTAACTGTGTGAAGCTAAAGGACCAAATTCAGGTATGGTTCAATAATGGTAGTTTGCAGGTGGAAGCTCCGACGACCGCAACAGCACTAGTAGACCTGAACCCTTTTCAGGACACCGAGGTTAATATGGTTTATGTGAACTTGACCAAGAAGAACCAGAGAAGGCCAACCTTAGATTTGACTACAAGGGGTCGAGAAGAGAGGACAGAAGGGGACGAGGCCCCTGCAAAGGTAAGAGCTGAGCGAGTCAGCAAAGCCTCACCAGTAGTCCTTTTCTCTCGATGCAAGGAAAAATGTGGCATCCAAGTGTCGCATGAAGAAGTCGAGCAGACATTTCATTTCAGCTCTTTCCCACCAATCAAGTGGGGCTCACCATCGCGAAACTATCAGCCGGCGAGCCCAAGAGCAAGAGACATGATTAAGTCACCGTCATCCCCAAGGGACTCCAACTTATTCAAGAAACTGAAAGCGACTGCAGCAGAACAGAAACAAGATGAAAGGGCTCAGAATGAGCACAAAGCTATCCTGACCAAGTCGTACATTCCACCTTCTTCAACGTCCTCCATCAAGGAAGGCAAATGGTACACCAGAGAGAAAGGGAAAGCGGTGGAGATTAGCCCTTCCAAGAAAAGGAAGCTGCAGCGAAGGTTCAGAGAGGCCAAGCGAACACTAGAGGCTTTGGATCATTGCCTGATTAAGCCTTCGCAATTGGTCAAATCACCTGAGCAATATCAGAAGGAGATGGAGGCTCTAGCCGCTAAGCCATTGGTGACTCCCCGAAATTTTCAGAAGCAAGCACACTCGGAGTCAGGGACTTCTAAGCCTAGTGTTTTCTGTAGGATCACAAAAGAAAGGACACCTCCACCAGCCAAAAAGGAAAGCTCACCCACCAGGCGGCCCTATATCAGGCGCAGGTTGTTTCGCAAAGAGCCAGAAACCAAACCCTTAGTTTTTGGCAGACTGGGGGGTAAGGACAGCACTATTGATGCCTTACAATGGAGACCTAAAAAGGTTCAAAGTCTGGTAGTCGCGCCCCCAAAGGAGAACCCAATAGAGGAACACAGGTCGGACTCACCAAAGCATATTGCCGCGACTCAGGAGCACAAGCAATGCCAGGTAAAAGGCCTCATAGAGAAGTCGTTAGTTGCTTCGTTGGTTAAACAATTCAACACTGACATACCAGTTGATGAGCCCAAACTCAACTTGGACGAGACAGAAGTGTTAGACACCTCCTGCAACATGGTTTATGTACTTCCCGCGAGGTATGCACTACCGGTCGCCGCGCAGGAGTGTGTGGAAGCTGAAGGAGGTAGCGAACAGCCTTTGCAGATTACCTCAGCAGCCGCGACACCTATGGAAGAGGCTGTGTTCTTGGAAAAAGAGGATGCCAGCACCAGAAAGTCCTTCATGAGCTTTACAAAGCGAACACCTGCTATGGTCCAACAAATGAGACCTCTATATATCACAGCGGAAATTGGAGGCACCAAAGTCAACAAGATCATGGTTGACACTGGAGCAGCAGTTAATGTCATTACTACAAGGACTATGCACTTGCTTGGAATTAAGAAAGAGAGGATCCAGTCTACATCCCTCACTCTTAAGAACTTCGTGGGGATGGCAATGAAGACATTGGGCCTATTATTCCTGCGTATCAAGGTTGGCCCTGCAGAGGGGGTATATGCTTTGTTTGTGACAGACTGCTACGCGGCGTATAGCGCCATTCTAGGCAGAGACTGGATCCACTGGAGTTATTGTGTCCGGTCAACTCTTCATCAGGAATTGATTATGTGGAATAGGGCTACGAATAAGGCTGAAGTGATTAAGGATAATCCTCGCTCGTTCTCTGTTTCTGTGAATTACGAAGATGCCAGGTACTACTTGGAGCCAATCATTCCATTAAAGGTTAGTGGCATCGATGACAAAGGCCGCCCCACAGGGGTGACGACCTCTGAATTGGCATAGGGGGGCTTACGCTCGTGAAAGAAGGCCTGACCACGCTGTGCCTAGACCTTTAAATAATTAATGGATTACAACCTTCCAGAGGAAGGGATAGAGGCCTTCCACTCTTTGTACGAGAGATTATCCTCGTATATGGTGGAAAAATAGGCCTATGATCGAATAGTGACCTTGGAAATAGTTAACGAGGAGCTCTCTGACCATGAAGAGGAAGAGGAAGACATTCAGCTCGCCCCAGCGGCATTGGAGGACACACCTCCTAAGGTCAGGGACCCTACTGAGAAGGGCCAACTTTAGTGGCCTCAGCCTTTTGGTCTTGGCAGTTGAAGTAGATTCAACGCCATCAATAGGGCCATCAAGGGAATTCAATGCTATGATCTCGGAAATGAACAAAACTGAATACCCGTGGACAACAGAGCAGTCCCCAAGGAAGTAACTGTCCCTTTTCGAGTTTATCCCTTTGAAAACTTCTTTAAACAGTTAAGGCGAAATAGATATCGCTTTGTTATCTACAAAGATAAAACAGAAATTTGGGCCACCAAAGTGGGCTAAATAAATAATATTAATATTGTTCATACAAAATAATGGGCCTAATACTAGAGGCCTAAAGTTTCCGACCTGCATAAGTTAGGCTGAGAAAGTGCTCGTCCAGGCGAAAACTCGCATCGGCGACAGCTTGGCCGGCCTGTTGGGCTGTCACACAGGCTTGGGCCACTTCCTGTTGGGCTGCCACACGGGCTAGGAGTTGTTCCAGTTGAGGTTCCTCAAGGGCAAGCCTGGCCATCACAGTAGTCAATTGGGCCTGAAGATCTTGAATCTGGAATCGGAGGTGGTTCCTTGTGAGTGTCAATTCCCTGACGAGATTGGCCCGATCACCCAAAGAATAGTGTGAATTGTCCATCTGATGTGTAAGGGCCTGATAGTGTGCCTGGGTCTGCCTAGCTTGCGCGGTCAAGGCCGCCTTCTCATTCAGCATTGGGGAAGATCCTGCAGCAGCTGGTCAATATCAATGAACTAAGCTGCAGTGATAGCTCCCTCGCAGAGAAGTACCCTCAGGTACTCCAAGACTCTCATGGGCGCGACAGGTGTCAGGATGTCAGGGTCCAGAAGGCGACAAAAACCTTCCCTAGCATCATCTACCACTGCAGGTGGGACCACTTCAAGCATGCGAGCCAATCTTTCTAGTCTCGAATGAGGCATAAGTGTTAGGTTGGGATCCACAGCGATGGGAGCCTCAAGAGGCTCCGCGATAGGAACTGCCTCTGGCACCGGTTCATGAGATACCTCTGCCTCTGCTTCAAGTACTTGGGGGGCATGGAGGGCAGGTTCCTAGTCAGCAAGGTTTCCACCATCCAGCTCAGCAGGGTTCTCGATAGCAATTTCCTCTGCAGCTACTGCCATTTCCTTATTAGGAGCAACATTCTGATCCTGGAAGGAAGTGTTAGAATGTGAAAAAGAGTAAGGCGGGAACCAGAGTGGAAATATTTACAAGGAAACATACCTCTTCAACAGGTGGCAAATGAGGAGCATCGATTGCCATTTGCTCTGGGGCAACCTCGAGAGGACTGGCCGAATCAGGCATGATCTGCTCCAAGATGGGGTTTGCAAGTGGCTGCTCACCAGAGGTTTCTATGGTGGCTCTCTTTCTTCAGCCTCAGGCGAGCTGTAGTCCAGAATCTGCACTGGCACCAGGGGTAGCTACGAATCACTCGCGGTGCTAATTGGAGGTGGAGGATTGGTCGAATCAAGCCTCACTTGGGCTTGAGAAAGGGGTGCTTCACCGATAGCAGTGGATGACCCTTCACTGGTTGGCCTTAAAGGCCTATGACGGACCTGCAAATGAGAAGCGTTATAGGCTCAGACATAATGATGGAATGAAAATTTCAGTGCTCGCGTTAAGTATGAAGTATCAGTAGAGATGCGAGTGGTTCATCTTCTGTCCAGGGGTCAGCGCGACTGCGTTTGCCTACCAAAGCTGCTGTAAGCTGTCAGGATTAGAAGAGAGTTAAGTTAGACCATGGAGAAAATGTCGCAATATTAGGCTCTAAAAGGAAGTCCTTACAGTTTGTGGGTCGTCATCATCGGAAGAAGAGTCTTCAACTTCAGGCTCTGTGGCTACAGCTTTTTATTTAGTAGCCTGATCAGTGGCTGGAGGAACATCCACTGCGAGGTTTCCGAAAGGCCGAACACGTTCCTGCCGCATCAAAAGTTGAGTAAGGGGAAAAAATGGGGTTAAAATCGAAAAAAGATAAGGAAAACATTCAAAGGGCAAGTTACCTCTTGCAAGGGTTCGCGGATAACAATGCCAACTTGAGCAGGACGCGGGGCTCGTGCGAGTCGCGAAGCTAGCTCAGGCAATGGAGATGGCACCTCATCTTCAGGGAAGCGAGCAAGCAGTTCAATATCAACATCATAAGGATACCGCAGGTCTTGGAAGAAGGTCATGAAAAGTTCATCATCCTTTTGTGTCTAGCAATTGACAGAGACTTTTTTCCACCATTGATCCTAATCTTCAAAGGTCCCATCAACGGGAGCGAGTTCGTTGACCCATTGAGGGAGATCGACCAATGCAAGCATGCTTTGGGTTGGCGGAGGCCCAGCTGGGGGACCAATTCTGCGCCAGGAGGTGTTGTAGTTCCAGGCATCAAAGAGGGGGAATCGCACTAACTGAATCAGCCCGAGTTGGCAAGCAAAGTGATTGGGTGCATAAAGCTCATAACTGAGCTCTTCTGCTGCGAGCCTCGCGGCAGACGAGTGTCAGTTGGACGTAGCGGCGGAATGTCGTCGCGGCGAAAGAATGGAAAGTAAATTTGAATTCATAAATCAAGAATCCAAAAGGGGCCTGAGATGTTAGTTTCGAAAGGATGCATGGTGCCTGGTATAGAGTGCTATAGAGGGCACCCAAAACCGGTTGTCCGAGCCCTACGCGGTGGCAGTTGTAGAGGGTCGTAGCGAGAGAAGTCCAAGGTCCAGTGGGCTTGTTGGCAAGGTGCAGAAGATGAACTTGCACAGCCAGTACTCCAGGAAGGCGATTCCTCCCATCGCGTTGTGTTCTCTGCGGTAATGGGACAGCCATCGCGGGTAGGAGCCGCTATGAGAGCTGCGGCCGGTTTGAGCCATTGTCAAAGTGAATGTGACAGAGTCAAATTGGCCATGTATGTAGGGCTCGCCGTCAATGGGTAACCCAATAATAGTGAGGATGTCTAGCAAAGTGATGCTCATTTAGCCGAATCGAAAATCAGAAGTGTTGGTGGCGGTGTTCCAAAAACAAAGAAAGGCAACCAGCGGTGAACGATTGCCACCGCGCGAAAGGCAATAACAGAGATCAATAGTCTGAGTAATACCTGCCGCGTCCCAGCGAGCCCGATCACACGCTCGTGCTTTGCAATACCATGAGAGCTCTACCGCGTTGATGGTGGCGGGCCAATGCCCTATTTTGGCTCTGTGCTGATGCGCACCCCAGTTAGTGAAATCTCCAGTTGTTCTTCTGAGGACCGGAATGGGTCGTCGGAAAGGCAGGCTATAGAGGGCGAGCGCGTCGTCCGGGATGGAATCTCTCGGTGAAGGGCCCAGTCCGTCATGTTGGTTTGGGAGTCTAAAAAGCAGAGGTCTTTAGATATTGGTGTGGATGAAACAGCGGGCACCTACGCTGGTTCCCCAAGTATGGGCGGCTTTCTCGTTAAGTTCCTCTTCCTGATCGATGATCATCTTCTTTGGGGGAGTCATTTCTGGGTTTCTGTAAGGAGGTGTATGGAGCAATGAGTTTTCTAGGTTAAGGAGACTAGAAGGATTTCTGATGTGACAGGTCTGAAGTGGCTGCGAGATTTAAATAAGAGATTTTGTGAGGGAAACAAAAGACGTTTTACAAGACGAATGGACGCGACCCTCATTAATGGCCTCGTTTCGATCGTTAGGCGTGTCATTTTAAGTCCCCTTCAATCAGTTACTTCTCGCGGGCCTGGGGGGCAATGTTTGAGCCCAAAAGTATTTTTGGCAAGATCCCTTAGGGGATTTAGCACAGCGGGCCGATACTTGTGGCCCAAAAGTAAGCCTACTTGGATTTGGGTTACAACTTCACCCATTCCGTCATCCATAAGGAAAACGGGTCCTTATTGGAATCAAGTAGCAGAGATCGAATAGGAAACTTCAATCAATAATCCTTCTATGGCAAGGAACAGTCGAAACTAGATATAAATACCAGGTTTCAAGGATGAATTGCACACAACTCTCAAATGAACTAATCATACAGATTATCAAAGCCTCTCCGGAGCAAACCTACCTGCAACCTAGTTGCAAACCAGCGAAGTAAGGGTAACGCCCTCATAACCCAGCGAAGCTAAAGTCACGCTTTAGCAAAACCTGTGCTTTCTCCAAACTTCCCAGTGATTGCTCTGCTCAACCTACAACGTTGAGTATCGATTCGGTGTCGCGAAGAGATCACAACCAAAGCCCTTATCCGTAAGGCAAGAATTCCTTTTCCGAAAGGCATAGAGAAGAACCTGGTGACGAGGTTGGTGCTCTCCTCGTCCACGGCGTTTGATCAAGAAATCAGGTCAATGGATTCTCCGACGACTGCACCCCACGGTGCTGGCACGCCTGCACACACGCTCAAAAGAGATAGTTTGCACCCATACTGGTTTTGGAGCCAAACACAACCCATTAATTAGTCTCTTGCATCCAAACTATCATGGAAACCTAAAAACAAACCACCCGACCATGGGTCTAAAAAACTCTGCACATTCGTCAGTAGCCTTTCTTTACTAAAGAACCAGACCTCTCAACCACCAGCACAAAGCTGTGATCCTCAACTTGCAATAGAGACGACGTTATATAGGGTGTAACTTGACTTCAAAAGTCATAATAACGATTATGGGCGATTCAATTTAATATTCTTGCAATAGATAAAATTCTGCCACAGAGTTTAATCAAATCCCAATGATGAAATCAATGAACCATGGATTAACCATCATGAAAGGCCAATAATATTCTAGATCGTGGCTATTGGTTGGGCCAATAATACGGATGATGGTCCATATTCGTCAGCAGAGAAGCACATCATGGTTGAAGGTAGAGATCTCACATAAGGAAAGTGAAAATTATAAGATTAACTTGTAAGTATATGACTTATTCCTAATTACACCGAGACCTTTTGAGTTAAAATCTATTACCTAATAAGTGGTTAAGTTGGGACAATATTAATACAATATCAAGCCATGGACAGCGCTTTTTGTTATTGAACACGTTATAATAAGAAAAGAATCTCATACATTGATAGATTTCAATGAACATTTCTCTCTCCTCCTCTCTATATGAATTGAGATCTAAAAACTACATGTTGTAATAGACTCATTTAGAAAGTCTACTTGAGAGCTAAAAAGTGCACATGGCTTTTCATACGCAAGTAAAAGTCATAGATTTAATAGGGATCTAGTCAAGTACCCAAATTTGAATCAAAGTACTCCCACTTACTCCACTAAGAAATTTTTAATCTCATTTACCCAATTTAAATATCAAATAACACTTCTACCCTTAACCTAATTAATAAACTACGGACTCTCTCTCTCTCTCTCTCTCTCTCTCTCTCCCCCCCCCCCCGGCCTTTTTAGAGAGAGAAAGTATGCAGATTACAAGTGAATGGCAGTCGTCAACTCCTCTGCCGCCGACAAGCACTCTTCGTCTAAGAGAAGAAAAATCCTCACCGCTTCTGCTTTGCCTCCAGAGACAATGCTTCATAATCACCAGCTCGGTGGTTCTCACAGTTTCAAGCCCCTTCGTTCCACGAGCTCCTACTCTGACGAGCACTCTCCACCTTCTTCCTCTTGCTACTCCAGTAATGAGCTCAACGACATCGTTCTCTTTAACTCGCCGCTTCTGGATCTGGAGGCCAAATGTTGTGAAACCGTCTCCACTGCGCCAGTTCCATTCCCTTCTGGATCTGGATCTGAATTCGCTTCAAATTCAGGTTTCATTCGCTTCAAATTCGTTACTCTGTCTCACTAATTTCTTGAACTGAAACAGTAACCGCCTTTGTTCATCCTATCACTCTATTTTAACAATTTTCGGTTCATCAAAAATCAACAGAGAAACAATGTTGTTGATCTAGCTATGCCTGGAGAACTCCGACAAGATGGAGCTGCAGGTAGAGAGCAAAGTGCCTCCAAGTGATGAGATTGAAGAGTTCTTTGCCACAGCCGAGTAGTCCGATACCATTGGGTTCATTTGAAGCCATGAGCAAAAACCTCGAGGTGGGAGATAATAAACTGACACTAGGCAGGACAGAGAGTTTCGTACAATTTAATCTGATGGCATTGTTTTGGAAGTAGTACTACTACCACTATAGCATATATGGCTCTGCGTTCATTTTACGGCTGGTGCGGTTTTGAATTGATGTAATTGGCTAGATCCATGTACATTTTGATGTGTTGCTTAACTCTAGCATTTTACTTCCTAAAGTATGAGAAAATATGTACAAATGATGTTTTAATGTCAGTTATGTACTAGAATAGCATCTATTTGGTAAGGATTATTTAGATTCGTGACTAACTGTACTAATGGTTAACTGATGTAATTGTTTTGCTGGGGCAATAAACTTTTTATTAGGGGGCAATAAACTTATTATTGGGGGGAAACAAACTTTTTATTGGGGTTTATTGGGCGACAATAAATATTTTATTTGGGGACACTAAACTTTTTATTAGGTTTTATTGGAGAGCAATAATATTCTCCGGTGACTTATGAGATCTCCGACGAACTCTTTGGGAACATCAAGAGACCTCCGGCAAGATTTCCGGAGAACGGTGACGGGAGTCCAGTGACCGGCGACGAGAGTCCAGTAAGTCTCCGATGACTTCTTTTTATAAGTGACAAATGGGTGGATGGCAAAATTGTCTCAAAAATAAATAAAAAATACTTAATTGAGTATTAGAGCGAAAAGTATGTAATTTGTTGGGTAAGTGGGTAATCTTATAAGATGTTTGGGTAAGTGGAGTTAGTGTAGCTCAAATTTGAGTAAATGAACATTTTTCCTTTCAAATAGTCCATAGTTGGTTGACTAATGTATATTGGACTCTCCCCTTGTTGACAAAACAACTAAAAATTGGATAAAATTAATTAAAATTAGAAAATATAGAGACTTAAATGTTTTATGATGTAAAAATCGAGAAAGTAAAGTGAAATTCAGAAACAAAAAAAAATTTGTATGTATATATAAGCCCTTATTTATCAAAACCCCAAATTTAAAATTGTTTAGTGAAGACCAGAAAGTATAAGTGTACATATGCTTAATTTTTTTACGCGTACGTACACATGCATGGTTAGACTATATAATCGATTCAGAATGCCTCGTCCTCTGGAGAATTTGGCCTTCCACTATTTAGAGGGACACTGCGCTGATACATTAATTTAATATTATTATATGATAAACTTTAGATACATCTCAACGGTTTAGCTAGGTCCGCAAATTATTTCAAGCATATCGGTAGAATGTCCATGTTTTTATTAGGAGATGGAAATCATTTCCGTACTGCGCTAGTTAAACTCAACTCATACGTACCTGGATTTAGAAAAAAAGTATATAATTAATATATATATAATCTGAAAAAAAAAAGTATATTAATATATAGAGGAGAAAAATGCACCATCAGTGCCCCAACTCTTGTGCACCGGCCAAGTTGATACTCAGACTCTCAGTGCTACCAATGTGATACCTGAACCCATATTTCACTATCGATGAGGTACTTCCGTCAGATTTTGCTGACGGCTCCGTTAGATGTGTGACGTGACAAGCATGTGGGCCCAAAAAATGCCATGAAATGACTTAAATGACCCCATTATTTTTTATTTTTTATTTTTTATTTTTTATTTTTTATTTTTTATTTTTTATTTTTTATTTTTTATTTTTTATTTTTTATTTTTTATTTTTTATTTTTTATTTTTTATTTTTTATCTTTTATTTTTTTTACAATTTTCTCTCTCCTCTTCTTCTTCTTCCTTTGTTTTGTTGCTGCGATCTTCTCCTCCTCCTCTTGAACCCAGAATAACCATGAACCCAGACGCCAAAATAGCAAAAACAAAAACACAGCAACTGTTCATGTCATGTTCATGTCCTTGAATCCAATCTAAATCATCCATTTTATTTTATTTTTCATAAGCTTTACTTCACATACAAAACCCAATGGCCACAACCACAGTGACCCATACAAACAACTCAGAGACTCAGGCTTCACCCTTTGTCCATACTTGTTCTTCATCTTCTCATCAAACTCTTTAGCCTTAATTTCTGCAATTTTTTCAGCATGCTAGGAGGAGATTTGGGAAGGAACAAGAGCTCCTAAGATTGGATTTCGAGGAAGACATTTTCTGGATTTCGGGTTTGAATTGCTTCAGAATCTGAAATATGTTTTTGGTTTGTCCAAATCATCCATCTCATGAAGCAATAACCCAAATCATCTATCATCAAAAGCAGAGTAGAGTGTAGTTTCACCGATGGCAACCCTTGAGGAAATCCTAACACGCCACCCAGTCGCTGCGGCTATCCACCTCCCTCGACCCGCCTCACCCGACATGCACCGCCGGTGTCCGGATTTAGGTCAGTCCCGCCTCAACCTAATGGCCTTCTGCAAAGACTTCAATGCCCAACGCAGAAGCACAAACCCGATACTCCCATGGCAGTGACCATTACAGTGTTCAAGGACAACACTTTCGAATTCACCGTCAAGTCGCCGCCGGTGACGTGGTATTTGAAGAAGGCGGCGGGGATTGAGTCCGAGAGAGGCTGGCCGGGGCACGCGGTGGGGTCGACGCTGTAGCTGAGGCACGTGTATGAGTCGCGAAGGTGAATCAGTCGGATTATTCGGACGGTGAACACGGTGGGGATTCAATTGGTGAAGGACTTGGAGTGATTTTGGAGGCAGAAATTGCAATTAAAAACCCTAGGTTTATTTGCTTGTTTCTTGATTTTGGGCTGTCTGTATTTTCTTTATGGGAAGATTGAGATCACAGCAACAACTAAACAAAGGAAGAACTGAAGAAGAGGAGGGAGAAAATTGTAAAAAAATAAAAAATAAAAAATAAAAAATAAAAAATAAAAAATAAAAAATAAAAAATAATGGGGTCATTTAAGTCATTTCATGGCATTTTTGGGGCCCACATGCTTGCCACGTCACACATCTAACGGAGTCGTCAGCAAAATCTGACGGAAGTACCTCATCGATAGTGAAATATGGGTTCAGGTATCACATTGGTAGCACTAAGAGTCTGGGTATCAATTTGGCCGGTGCACAAGAGTTGAGGCACTGATGGTACATTTTTCACTAATATATATATATATATATATATATATATATTAATTAAGTATCGAGACTTTAGAAAACAAATCATAATATGTTTTCGTGATTCATATATATGCATCAATCTCTGTTAAATAGAAGACTACATATCCCAAATGTTGGCATTAACGTACTTCACAAATTGGGACTATTGAAACCCTCTGCATTAGGTTTTCTCCTTTTCTTTTGAGAGTCAGTGGGATTCATCCTCGTCCACCTTGGATGCTTTTGCCTGGGTTTTCTCTAATTTGAGGTATCGAGCCTCTCTTTCTCCTTTTGTTTGTTTCCCTTTTTGTATTATATGTTAAGAATATTGTGTAATCAATGTAATAGATTTGTTCTATACATTTTCTTGTATCTTCATTGTATCCCTAACTTGTAGGAGTTTGTTGTAGGGTTTACTACACTGTATATATTTCCCTCAATATCAATGAGAATTATTTATTCAATCTCAATATAATCTTTTATGGCATCAGAGCAGGGCTAACAATCCCTACCTCTTTGTTTTCTGCCGCACCAGCAACACCATCATTCCTCCTCTTCCAATGACTCTTGAAGACGAGGTCCTTTCCCCCTGCAACCGGTGGCAGCACTTCCTCTGTTGATGCAACTGTCAATCCCCTATTTCTTCATCATTCTGATCATCCTGGTTTGCTTCTTGTATCAAAGAAGTTGACTGGTGACAATTATAACTCATGGTGCCGCACCATGAGGATATCCTTGAGTGCCAAGAACAAGATCGTATTCATCACCGGTACGATCAAAGAACCTTCTGCAAACAAGAAGCCAGAAGATCACGCCCTATGGCAACGCTGCAACGACATGGTTCTATCCTGGATCCTTAATTCTCTTGAACCGAACCTAGCTGATTTGGTGCTTTCTTGCACAACTCCTCATGCAATCTGGGAAGATCTCATAGAGCGGTTTGCCTTGGGAAACGCTCCATGCATCTTCTAGGTTCAATGAAATTTCTACAGAATTGAATAAGGGTAGATGTCTGTTGCTGCTTATTATACCAAGCTGAAGGCACTTTGGGATGAACTCGCCTCATAAAATACTGCGGAGAATTGCACCTGTGGGGCTCAGAATGATTGCACTAAACTCATGCAATTCCTCATGGAGTTGAATGAATCATATGCAGGAACTCGTGGTCAAATCTTATTAATGAATCCATTGCCTTCTGTTAGACAGGCATGTGCTTCTGTAACTCAGGAAGAAAAGTAGTGCGCACTCGGCTCTACCTCTCTTGTTCCATCTAATGTGGCTGCCATGGCAGTACTCAGGCCACAACCAATGAGTCAAGGTGACCAAGGCAGCAGCTCTTCTGGTTCAGTGCACTTATTGCTAGAAATTTTATCATACTGAGGAAACTTGCCACAAGAAACATGGTTATCCACCTGGTCACCGACTCTACAAATGTATTCAATGACAAGGAAACAGACCTCAGCAACGCAACAATGCTTCTGCCAATCACGTTGATTGTACTCCATCTTTCAAGGAACTTTAGGTCACACTTCCTAATCTCACTGAGGATCAGTAAACTCAAGTCATTGCAGTATTGAATCCCAAACCACCAACTCCTCAAGCCAATGCCACTTCTACTACTGAGTTTGTATCAGGTTTGTCATTGGTAGATCCTAATCAATGGATAATCGATAGTGGAGCAACTCACCATATAATTAATTCTCCGCATTTTTTTACTAGTCGCAAGCACACATCTTTTCCATATGTTTCTTCGCCTAGTGGTGCTAAGGCAAACATCACCATGAAAGGATAGATTACAATTAATAATGCAGTTTTGAAAGATGTGCTATGTGTTACTTCCTTTGATGTTAATCTTATGTCTGTTGGACTAATTGCGGATAATTTGCATTGTTCGGTAACCTTTTTTCCAACTTGGTGTATTTTGCAAGACTTGGCTACGTGGATGGTGATTGGTGTGGGTAAGCGACGTGGAAATTTGTACTACCTTGTGACGTTGTCTTCCACTATTCCTGCCAAACAACCTTTTGCTTGTCATCTCACTACCTCTTTCGAACTCTAGTATCGTGGCTTGGGACATCCCTCTCCTGCTCCTCTACAATATTTAGCAAAGAATTCCCTTTCTTTTGTTTTTGATTCTAATCATAAGTGTTCAGTTTGTCCTTTGGCTAAACAAACTCGCCAACCTTTTTCTTCTAGTTTAATATCAACTTCTTGATGTTTTTCACTTATTCATTGTGATATTTGGGGACATCATAAGACGCCTTCCCTTAATGGTGCTCATTATTTTTAACTATTGTGGATGACTTTTCTCACTTTACATGGTATTTTTGGTGCGTCACAAAAGTGAAATGCAACATTTACTACGGAATTTATTTGCCTATGTTAAAACTTAATTCCATTCACACGTTCAACAATTTTATTCCGATAACAGAGATGAATTTCTTTCTCTAAAAACTTTCTTTCTCGAGCAAGAAGTTATCTTTCAGCATTCTTGCGTTTACACACCTCAACAAAATGGTGTTGTTGAGCGTAAGCATCAAAATCTCCTAAATGTTGCTAGAGCCCTTCGTTTTCAATCTCACTTGCCAATTTACTTTTGTTGAGAATGCATTCTTACCGCTACATATACGATTAATAGACCCCCCCACACTTTTGCTTCATAAAAAACCGCCTTTTGAAATTCTTTACAGCAAAATTCCTGACTACTCGAGAATGCGTATCTTTGGTTGCATAGTTTTTGCTACCTCTGTCTCAAAGTTTTCTCCACGAGCTCATAAGTGTATCTTTCTTGGATATCCAATGGTCAAAAAGCATATAAGTTATATGACCTTGAAACAAAGAAAATCTTTACAAATCGTGATGTTGTTTTCTTGGAAGACACCTTCCATTTTGCCTCTCCAAATAAAGCGGTTTCACAATCCTCTTCTTCTTTTACATCTCAGCCCCTGCCTCTCCCTATTCTTGATGCAACCTCACCAAATTTTGTTGCGCAAACCCCTAACACCTCATCACGTATACAGACCATCTCAACATCCACCTCACCTCCTTCTTCTCCTCCTGCAGCACATCCCGAACCTCACTCCGCGGTCTCACCTCTTCCACCTTCTCCCATTGACAGCCAGCATGACACCGCCAATCCCATCGAGCAGCCTGTTATTCCCATCAAAAACCAACATGTTGAACCTCTTGTTTTGGACGACCAGAATCCTAATCCTCTTAACCTCGTTGTTCAATGACGATCGCACGAAGCTCCTTTTCCTAATGTACGTCTCCAGGACTACATCTGCTCGCAAGTAATTTTGCCTCCACACATTTTCTCATCTCATCTGTCGACTCATCCACCAGGTACGCGTTACCTACTTTGCAATTTCATATCTTATCAACGATTTTTACCGCTGCATCTTGCCTATGTTACTATTATTAGCAGGGATGAAGAACGTTCTTCTTATACTCAGGCTACTTTGGATCCTCACTGGCAGCATGCTATGGAAGAGGAACTTGTTGCTCTCATTGCCAACAATACATGGATGCTAGTTCCTCTTCCCCCTGGTAAACGTACAATTGCTTGTAAGTGGGTGTATCAGATTAAACAAAACGCGGACGGTTCTATAGATTGTTATAAGGCTCGCCTTGTTGCCAAGGGTTTTACACAGGCTACTGATATTGATTATCATGATACCTTCTCTCCCACTGCAAAAATGATTATTGTCCGGTGTGTTTTTGCTCTTGCAGTGTGTAAGGCTTCGTCCCTTCATCAGCTTGACATTAACAATTCCTTTCTTAATGGTGAATTGCATGAAGAGCTCTATATGTCACCTCCTCCTGGTCTTCGGAAACAGGGGGAGAAATATGTATGTCGCCTAAAAAAATCTCTCTATGGTTTGAAGCAAGCCTTTTGGCAGTGATTCTCCAAGTTTACAGAAGCCATTCCTGCTGTCGATTTTACTTAAGCCAAGGCTAATTATTCTCTCTTTGTGCAAAAGGTTGGTAATTCTCTCACATTAATATTAATATATGTTGATGATATTCTCATTACTAGGAACAACCTAGATTCTATTTGAGCTACCAAAGAGTTTCTACATGCTCGTTTTCGCATTAAGGACTTGGGTGACCTCAAGTTTTTCCTGGGAATTGAGATTGCATGTTCACAAAAAGGCATTTATCTATCTCAACGCAAATATGAGTTGGAGATTACTAAAGACACCGGTTTCTTGGGTGTTAGACCTGACATTACCTATTCAGTTCATGTCCTTAGCAGATTTATGCATGAACCTCGTCAACCTCACATGACAACTGCTCTTCGGATTGTTAAATATTTGAAAGTATCTCCTAGTCAAGGTTTGCTTTTGAGTTCTAATAATGATATGATTTTAAAAGCTTTTTGTGATTCTGATTGGGCTGGCTGCCCTATTACTCGTCGAACTACGATTGGATATTGTGTTTTCTTAGGAAACTCCTTGATCTCACTGCGCACCAAGAGGCAAAAGATATTGTCATTGTCAAGTGCGAAAGCAAAATATAGAGCGATGGCTGGTACATGCTGTGAACTTACTTAGTTACAGTATTTATTTGCTGATTTACATATATCTATTCCTTGACCTGCCATCCTGCATTGTGATAATCAGGCAGCTCTTCATATAGCTGCAAATCCTGTTTTTCATGAAAGAACACGCCATATTGAGATGGATTGTCATTTCATTCGAGACAAGATATTAGATGGTTCAATCCGAACTCGTTTTGTTGGTTCTTTGCAACAACTAGCATATGTGTTCACGAAGGCGTTAAACAAAGAAAAGTTCAGATCCTTGTTATGCAAGTTGGGAGTTCTTGACATCCACTCTCCAACTTGAGGGGAGTGTTAAGAATATTTTGTAATCAATGTAATAAATTTGTTGTATATTTAGGAGATTTCCTTGTATCATTGTTGTATCCCTAACTTGTAGGAGTTTGCTAGTTGTGGTGCTTGCTACACTATATATATTTCCCTCAATATCAATGAGAATTATTTATTCAGTCTCAATATATAATTTTTTATTATATATATCTTCTGTTTATTTTGATTTTAGATATGTTCGGCTTGACCCCATTTCCTTTCTCTCCATATTTCTCCTTCTTCTTCCTCTCAAACCATTTGCTACTCGTCTGTCGTTACTTCTAGTGGCTTACATTTTTTTTTTGGACTAAATTCTGCTCACTACCCTATACTTTCAAGAGTTCATTAGTTCAGTCCTTACACTTCTAATTTAATAAAAAAAAATCCTTACACTCTCCAATTTCATCAAATCGATCCAATCCGTCACCACTCCATCAATTTTCGGGAAAAATTTCCAAACTATCCATCTGCATTCACAACACTGACGCGTCGGCGAGTTGCCTAGCGATGGGTAGTTTGGGAATTTTCCCTGTGAAAAGGTCTCACGTCAACATTTTAACAGCAAAAATTGACATAATAGTGATAGATTGGATCGATTTGATGAAATTGGAGAGTGCAAGGACTTTTCTGATTAAATTAGAAGTGCAGGGACTAAACTGGTGAACCCTTAAAAGTACAAGGTAGTAAGCAGAATTTAATCCTTTTTATTTTTATGGTCATGGTCTGTACTTATACAGTTATACTCCTCACAACTCTGTTCTATTTTAAACGAGGTTTAGCGTTATCGTAAGTATAGGACATTCGTGATGAATTTAGAAGTGCAGGGGTATAAATGATGTATGTTATAAAAATCAGGGAGCTAAAATGAAATTCGCTTTTTTTTTCTTTTCAAATATTAGTGATATCAATCTTTTAGATTTCTTTTTTTTTTAAATAATAATAACAATAAAATTTTGAAAGCCCCTTCACAGGTCCCATGAATTCTGCTAGTCTTCTATCATGAAACTCTAATTAATGCCATTTACTCATCTAGCTTAATGACATGCAGTTCAATCTTATCAACCTCCAATCCATTTTCTTAAACACACAAGGGAATGCCAGTAGTTTTTTAAAACACAAAAGAAAGTGTGAATATCACCTCCTTTTATTTTTAAACACCTTTTATTTTAAACAATAGAAGTTTTGATTAAGAAGTTGTACGTGTCTCTTTATGATGGGGCAACGTCTCATCTGCAACAGCTACATTCTAGTTAGCTTTAAACTTTGAGTTTGAGAAAGGTTTTCTTGTTTACAGTCATTATTCTAACACATTACAAATGCATGTAGAAAGAAAAAAAAAAAAAAAAAAAAGGTAAAGAAGAATCATTTTATCCCAGTGTCATAGCTAAAAGAGTGTTGAACGTATTGGAAACATGATCGATGTCAAGTTCGATCAAAGCTTTATGTTGCTGCTTTATTCTAAACAGGTGGGGCTCTAAAGGGCTGATCACAACTTACAATTGGAAATGACATTACAGCTAATACAACTGTTTAACAATGTAGCTCTTGTCCTTTAGGGATCTTTAATTATTAGATGTAAGTAAGTGATTAGTTCATTCTCCTTTCTGTGTTGTATTTGTTTTTACGAAACCATATTGGTTTTGGTTAGACACAAATGTTAGTTACCGGAACAGACAGCTACCACTCCACATAAGTTTTAACTCCTAAAGTTTCTAACTGGTTTCTATAAACACTTCTAAAAATGATGTCTTAGATTCTCACATGCAGTCACCGATGCAAGAAGACATTGTATGCTTTATCTAGAATCACACAAGTTGCACAAAGTTAAGTGGTTTAGTGCTTGTATAATCACAATTTGTCATAACAACAAATATGGCTTTGGTTGCAACTTTCATCATCCAAAATGTATCAATATCAGAAAAGTAATATCACAAAGAAAATCGGCTTGGTATAATAGCAAATAGATCACAGCAATCCATACATGAAACAAAACCACACTAAACACCGGTCTCCTCCAACAAGGAAAAGGTTTGGCCTTACGCTCATATCGCTCAGAAGCCGAGGGGCTGGGAGTGTGCCCGTGTTACAGCTTCTTGAAAAGTTTTCAGAGCACTATCATATTGTGCAAAGTTCAGAAACAAACAATCAGTGTTGTAAATAGAGATGAGGTGGACCGTGGATGTCTTTTGCACCTGCCGTAAAACTGCTTGGAATGGAATTTACCGCTTTAATTTGATGTAATGGATAAAACACCTGCAAATAAGAAGGAATCTTGATATAGTGGAGAATTGTTGGGCTTGTGTGACAAGACCCGTCCCTGATTTCAAGGTGAAATCTGAGGTGGTCATATAGCTCACTTTAGGAGTAACCCTACTGGAAATTTGATAGAATCATCCCTAAAGATGAACTACCCAAAACATGTAGAAACCTAAAATACACTTCCCAAAATCAACATCCAACCTCAACTCCTGGAAGCCTACATGCTCCCCACAAGCAAATCCAACTCCACAATAAATTACGTCAGTCCAACCTCACAAATGTCAACTAAATAACTGAATTTAACATATCTCGAAATACACAAATCCAAACTCCCAAATTAAATACAAATATGTTAACAGAGCAATCTAACATAAGGAAATAAAAATAAAATTGACATAGGTTAAACAGGTAACCTACTGTCAAAGATATAGCAGCGGCTGGTGTTATGCCTGAGCTCCTACTAGCCGAAACAAGTGATCTACAAGCTGGGTATTTGAAAATGAAGGGCCCAAAAAAAATATATTGAAAAACATTAGAGTGAGTGGACAAAATAATAAAAGCTCAAATAAAGGAATTAAGCACAATTTAAGACTTTCCCATTTGAAATGTTCATAAAGACCATGCATGCACTTCACTTTAGCATAAATATAATGCTATATTCAACAAGTTACAAAAAACACCTTTATCGAGAATGAGAGCTGACAAAACAAGATTAGAGACTAACCCTTACCCAAGCACACAACGGTGGCCATGGGGTTTAACTACGGCTGCCACTTGGTTTGGTAATTACCAAACCGACCGAATACCAACCAATGTTTTAGGTTTGGTACACCGACTTTTTGGTAACCGAGACCGATAAAACTGAAATCGAAAATTACCGAAAAAGTTGGTTTGGTTTTGGTAAATACCGAATCTACCGATTATCTAAATATTAGATTTATATACTACAGTTTTCAATACACATACATGTATATTAAGAAATAAACATAATTTTTTTTATAATAGTATGAACATTACTACTTATACTACATTAATAGTACATGTATTTCAAGTAACCTAGTCAAAGATGGTTAAATAACCTAGTTTTATTGAAAATTGCTAGAACTTGATGTCATATATACAAAAGAAAGCTATAATTAGTAGATGAATACAACGTTTATGACTATAAAATTCAAAAACCTAGTTTTGTTCATTCTAATTTATATTATAAAGAATTAGTTATTCTAAAGTTGGTAATACCGAAAACCGAAATACCGAATTTGGTAGATATAATTAAAAATCGAAAATTTTGGTTGGTAATTGGTAGCTCAGTTTTGAAACCGAAAGCTTTGGTTTTGAAGTTGGTAATACCTATAACCGATTCGAACCGACCGAGTGATAGCCCTAGGTTTAACACAACCATGCACACACAATCATACAAGTCTCAAATTATGACAACCAAATCTAGGCCACAACTACTACTACACCCAACAGTACATCTCCCCTCTTATAGAGACCACTAGTCTATCCTCTCTCTCCTAGTGTCTATGTATCATCAACCACATAGCTACCGGTACATCCTCTCTCTCCTTGTGCTACACTTCTATAAGACCACTAGTCCATCTCCTCTCTCCTAGTGTCTCAAACAGCATAAATCATAATTTCAATATATCAAGTAAAATATTAACTCACATATCAATAATAACTCCATGAACATAATTCTCAACATTCCAAAGCATTTTTCAATCCAGTTATTTCAAGGCATAGCCAAAATCCATATCTGAAACTTCAGCGATCAACACATTTTATATTGAAATCAATCATAGCAATTTCAATAGTCATACCGATTCTCGAAATCATAAATCAAGTCAAAGGTTTCAAGGAAATTGCAAGTCATTAATCAATTGATAAACCAAATCCGATGCAAGATTCATATCAAAATATTTTAGATTTCATAGTATCGCAATTCAATTAATAATCTCAACTAACTATCGAGTCACATAAAAATATCAAGTAAATCAAATTTAATTCAAACACAAGAAAATTACCCAATATATGTGAGATCAAATATCACCACTCAAGTTGCTAAAGAATGCTTGATACGAAAATTATATCCGAAAATAGAATTGTTTGCCTTTATATTAAAAAAAAAAATTAAAAGTCAACTTACAGTATACAGCTACGCCTCGTTTGGTTCGCAGAATTGAGGACTCAAGAAAGGAAAGTCATTACTTTCCTTTGTTTGGTAACCACAAACTCTAGAAATACTATCTTGACAGAGGGGAAAGTAGGGGGTAAAATCATTCCACTCAGACCCCATGGGATTGATTTTCCCTTCTCATTTCCCAGCATTTATTACAAAAGTTTTGGACAACAATACCCTCTCTATAAAAAATTGGTGTACTTTTGAATTTTTATGATGTTATTTTTATTTTAAAATACAAGGGTATTATTGAAATATTGATATATTTTTACTTTCATTTCCTGCACCAACCAAACACCGGAAGGGAAATCAAATAGTCTTTCCAGAATACTTTCCTTGCTTTACCAAACAGAGGAAAGGAAACCTGAACATGAACTTTAGTTTCTCTTCTCCATGGGAAAGACAAGAGAATTGATTTCCCTTCCGTGAACCAAACGAGACCCTAATCCCAAGTGTAGGGATCCTCGTTGAGTGATAGCTCTACACATTGTCCTATACACAATGTTTGTTTGTAAATAACAATTCAAAGGATCAAAAGTTAAATTTGATTTGTAGAATGAAACGCAAAAACTCTTTGCACAAATAATTCGCTTAACATCCAAAATAAAATCAGATTTGACTCAAACTTCAAGGGTTTCGCCAACTCTACTATTCTAACATCCTAAGGAAAATCGATAACTATCTAACAGTCGGATTTTCAGAATCGAAACCCAAAAATGCAAAATACAAAATTTCTGATCGATTACAAAAGTTCACCAATTTCCACGAAAATCAGATCGACACGCTCATATGACCAAGCTCTAACTGACGTGCCAAGGCAATTTGGCAGAAGCAGGGGGCATTGGTATTTTGCATGTCGATATATAGAGGCTTCACCCCGTGAGGCCTTGCCATGTATAGTCAAGATTTTGTAGTAGACTTCAATGGCATTGGCTCCATAGCGGGGGTTCTATACCGTTGTAGTTTGTCATTTTGTATCAAGTGCTCAATGGCATTCTCGAAGGCATAGCATAGGTTCGTGTTATGCCCAGCATCTTCATGGTAAGTGCAGTACTTACCAGTGTCTTCCTTTTATTTGTTCTTATTGAACTTCCTCTTTAGTGGCTGTGGGATGCTGTCCCAGTGATTATTCCAAATTTCATCACAGGAGGCAGCTAATAAAGAGGTAAATACTTCATACCAGGGTGCTGGAGGAGGCTTAGTATATGGTGTGTCCCAATTAAGGCTAAAACCAGTATATTGTTGCCGTGGTTTGTCCTGGCTCTCGCCGTATTGGTGTTCCCGCTTATCCTGGCTTTGTCCAACCTTGTGTTGGGGCCATCTCTTGTTTTTACCGTCCTATTGTGTTTATTGCGATGCCGGAGCTACCGATGATAATGGTACCGAATGTAGACAAAGTAACGGTTTTGAACTTACCCGATTTGGAAGCATGTGGATCCTTATATAGTGGATATTGGAATTTTGTTCCCTTAGTTTTCCATTTGGGAAAGTTAGTTTCCCCTTTGCCGATTTGCATCGTAGCCGGTGGCCGGATTTAGCCCCCCGCAACGGCCCCTGGGTGTTCCTGTTCAGCCTGCAACGGGTTCCAGGTAGGCCGGTTTGGCGTATTCCTCCGGTGTTTGTGTTTGGAATATATCAGGTGTAAACATACATAAAGATCGACATCTCAAACAACATCGACATATGCAAAAATGCAAAGAATGCATAAACCTCACTGCAAAAAAAAAAAAAAAAAAAAAAAAACTAAAAAACCCAAGAGGGTTGAACCTCGTGCCGCTGCATCCACGGTTTCTCTTGCAGCTTACCAATCCCAAGGACTGAATCAATTTTTTTTTTCTCTAGCGTCCAACTATAACTACTACCCGATCTGAATCGACCAATGAAGGTGCTGTTCATATGAGAATATTAACGTAAACAGATGTGAATATGCCACACATTTTAGATGACTTGGGTCTTGGGCAACGTGAATTGAACTTTGAACTTGAAGAGCTGAACATGTGTTACCATTACCTACCAAGCATTATATCTTACTATACTCTTTACTTTTTCCTTCATGGTATGGTGGCCTGGAAATTTTGAGTTGTTATATTTAAGCAAAACCTTATCTATAATGACCAAATCTCAAGGTTGGCCACCGTACTTAGTTGGGCTATATAGGGTTTTGTTTCGCTAGCACTGAGTTTAGACGCTCATTTTCTGTTCTTTTGGGTAAATAAACCAACAGGCAACAGTTAGGGGTGTGCAAAACATGATACAAACCGGCCAAACCGACAGATAAATATGGTTTGGTTAAGGTTTTTTAAATTTAAAAATTGAAAATTGGTTCACTACTGAACCAAACAATTTATGAATTGGGTTGGTTTGGTTTCTCTTGTACTTAAACAACAGAAACCGAACCGACAGGTATGTTTGAAATATAAGAGAATTTTTATTTTATTTTTTTTATATATATACACGTAATAAATATATATTCATTTGTCCAGTTTGTTCTAAGTAAGTTCTAAATCTCCAGTTATAACTTTATTCTAAAATGATATACTATCATATTGCATTCAAGGCCCAAAGGCCTAAAACCTTAGTCTATAATCGCTATAATTTTTTTGATCATTTCATATCAAATCTCTGATCTCTCAATCTCTCATTTTTTGGCCTTTAATACTATCATATTAAGCTAGTATTGATGGCTAAGTCTTTAAATAAGTGAATCACTTTGAATCTAATTTAGGTTTTAGTTTTGGACTATATGTTTTGGATTTTAATTAGATAATTTAACATAATTTCAATTCTTGAGATTGAATTTTTACTATGAATTTTTCCATAGATAGCATGTTAATATTATATAGGTGACAACCGCCTAACCGACCAAACCAAACCATCTTTAATTGAATTGGATTGAGCTTATTTTTTTTTATGACCGGTTTTTCAAAATGCTTAAACCGCTCAATTTAGCATAGAGACAATTTGGAGTCAAAACCGATCCAACCCAATCCGTGTGCAGCCCTAGCAACAGCTATGCTGCAGACAAAAGAATATGGGGTTACTAGAGGGCTAGAGGCGTCATATTTCAGAACAAAAATAGAGAGGCATCATATTTACACAACTTTCCTCCTTCCAAATTGAGGAGGCATCAGCCAGATCGGACTTGATTCAGCATCAGAACTGCGTAGGCAGGGATGATGATATCCCCACTGTAGTTTTAACTTGATGTGTGAGGTCTAGCCTCTATAACAGAGTGGCTCCAAACCAGAGCCAAACAATTGCCAAAAACCAGTCAGGACACCAGGTGGTTTCTAGAGCAGAGGCTGCAACTTTCTTCTCCTGGTCTGTTTAGTCCTTGCTCACAGTGATTGTGCATTCTTGTCATGCACTCCTTACGCACAGGACAAGTCCTCTCCTCACTATTTCTATAGAAACTCCCTACAATCAGGAACATCCAGTTGCATTCATAACAAAAGTCACAGTCTGAAATATGATGTACATAATCACAAATGTCATTTACAACAAAATATATGAATTTGAGTAAACCTCCCTCATTCCAAATGTATAAGAAAATATGGGGTTCTAAAAACAAGCATATTACATTGCAATTCCACTACTCAAAACAACATAGAACAGACATTAATGCTCATGTATTCATCTATGGTCTTTTCTGTGACATAGCAAAGATTTAGCCTTACACTCATTACAAGCTGTGGGGTTGGGGTTGGGGTTGGGGCTGGGGCTGGGGGTGGGGCTGCACTGCTTCTTGAAGGTGTTTCACAGCACTATCATAGTTTACAAAGCTCATAAACCAGAACTCATGGTTGTCAACAGAGATGACCTGGATGTATTTTTCAGCTGCTTTGACTTTGCTCGTTGATGGGTTGACTGCCTTTAGCTGATGTAATGGAATAACCACCTGCATATGAGAAGGGATCTTGTAAGACTATCGTGATAATGGATACAAAGACGATCAATGTAGTGCAGTAAATGCTAAAAGAAGCATAGTGCGAATATATCAAGTTTTGGATTTTACTGTTTATAACCCTTTATATGAAAAAACACTAACGTTTCCAACAAATCACATCTCTGGGATTATATATAAAAGCATGATACAGAAAATATGAGTACATGCAAAGGTACATGGTTGAACTGACGGGGAAAACAATTGGAAGAGATTTGTGACAATTAAAGAGCTGGCAATCCCAAAGCTTTATGCTCTAATACAGATAACATGAGATGTAGAAGTGCATGGTTGAACTGACAGAAAAATTGGAAAAGTTAGTGACAACAAAAGAGCTGGCAATCTCAAACACATCACTCCAATAAAACAGTATATTTCCATCAAACTCTTTTATGCCTTTACACCTACTAAGATCACTCATTTCAATATGCAATATCCCGATATTCAGATCACTGACCCCTCTGTTTTATTCATATTGCTTTTCATTATCATCATTGCTCAAGGAGAAGACTTACAAATGTCGATCATTATCATTATCCTCCCAGCCAGATATCTCAAGAAAAAAGGTCTCAATATACATCCAATGCCTATGAAGCATCCACCATATTCTACTTCATATCAGCTAAAAGAATCATTCATTACCAGGGCACTAATAATATCCAAACATTCAAAATGCACTCCCGAGTTTAAAACAAAATTGCTCAATGTGTTACCATCTCGACGCCAAGCATTAACACCAACTCCACAAATGATTTCACACACATTCTCCTTTACTTTGAAGTATAGAAATCTCTTAATTTGAAGTATAGAAATCTCTTAACATAAATGGTATATTATCAGTTGCATCATTTGTAGATAAAAACAAAATAAGGAAACGATAGGATACCACCTGACCAAAAGCAGTCAAGAAATAACAAACAAAGATTTAGCAAAGAGAAAGTCATCATACAGAGAACAAAAGTGATACAAGGTCCGCATCTTCAAAATAGCATACTTCTTTCTACTAACTATTTATACAACCTGTCTCAATGTTGAGCTATCAGACTAAGGATTCAGGTTGCCAAGTGAAAGATTCTTTCTATTTTATTACCGAATGAAACATGATTTGATCAAGTAAAACCCCTTGTCAAATGACAAGATTTATTTTATTTTTTTTAACAGAAGGAAATAAACTCAAAGTGTTGACCTATGAAGCATGGATACTTCAAACATCTGACTATGGTGTATCGTATCGTATCCAATACTGGATGCGTGTCTAAGACCCTCAAAACGTATCATTAACTATGTAGCATCGGTTGACTTTGTTGATACGTCTTGGATACGGTTTGACATGATTTTGGATACGTTTTGGGGTATTTTGGACAATTTTTTATCAATTAAAACCTAAAACGTGCTGCTCTCTTCGATCAGTTCTCTCTTCGCGTCTCTGACTCTCTGTGTATTGCTTCTTTGCAGCGTCTCTCTCTGTTCGTTGCTTATTCACAAATTCACAGCTAGTGGGTATGTTCAGATTGAAAGCTTGAAGCTTTAATCTCTGTGGGTTGAAGGCATGAATGTTGAAGGTCGAGTTCTCTGACTTCTATCTTCGCATCTCTGTTCGTTGCTTCTTCGCGGCTTCGTCATAGGACAAACGATGAGGATGGGTATGTTCTGAATTGAAAGCTTAAAGGTTGAAGCTCTGTGGGAGTGTGGGTTGAAGGGTTGAAGCTTGAAGCGTTGAAGGTCGTTCTGTGGACTATTATTAAAGGTATGTTCAGATTTTTGGATCATCTTATATCAATTACATGAATGATAAATTAAGTCAAGTCTTGGCAAGTTGGCAACAACCATCTATTTATAATTCAATTACATAAATGATGAATCCGGACTTGGAGGGTGTAATCTTTGATGATGAGGATGAAGTTGATTGAAGTTGTGGAAGTTTTGGAAGCTTGTTTGTGCTTGAACTTAGTTTTAATTTATGCTGCTTGAACTATTTGTTAAGTAATTTGATCCTTGGACTTATGTTTTGTATGATTGTGTGAATATTATGTCTTTCAATTGCTTGTTTCATTGCAATTCCATCATTTTATATGCAGTATTCATCAAATATATTTATTAACACTATATATATATATATATATATATATATATATATTACATATTATTTTATAAATGTGTCTAAAACGTATCGTATCTTGTTTTTTTTGAAAAAAAACGTATCCACGTATCGTATTGTATAACACCCTATACCCTGTACCCATGTCAATGCATCATAGGTGTTGACTCTGCCTTCTTCTGTGTAACATCTGGGGACACTAGACAACTGCTTCAAAATGTTTGACACTTCCTTGAAATTGACTAGCTGTTTAGGGACTTCCTACAGCCTATCATACACAGAAGAGGCATCGAGTTCCACTATAGACACTCCAGTCATTAACCATCAAAACTGGTGAACTCAATGTCTGCATTTATATGGTCATAATCTAAGAACTAGGTTCATTGTCTATGTCCCATAAAAGAAATACAGAATTGGAGGCAAGCTAGTATAGGATCATAACAAGAACTTATAGATTATAGAGTAAATTGCAGTGTCTCTGCTTAGGTTATATAGAAACCTCCCTCTTAATTCTCAGAAATCATATCACCTCCCTTTTCACTGTAAGAAGATAACTTTTATATTTTCATTGCTTTTCAAATAAAGAAAAAAGTGTAACAAGTATTCATTATAGCCATCTAAAAGCTCACCAGAATATAAATTTTTATTCTGTATTAGAAGCCATCTCCAAATCATGAACTATATGTCCATAACTCCAATAATAAAAGGTATTCAACATAAAACCTGAAACAAGAGGTTAGATTAATCTATGCAGATACTACAAAGACTCTTCTATTTTCACTAGCCTAAAGAGGTTGGCATAACTTGCTCTATATTATAATATCAAATCTTGTCTGTGGAAAATATGAAGAAATTCAAATTGCACTCCAGATTTGGCAAGCTCATGCAGGGGTATCTACAAGGCTTTGAATACTATTTGGCATGTTACCCAACTTGAGAGGTAGCTAAATACTCTAGGGTTATAGTAGTTTATCTATCTTTTATTTGGTCTATTGGTTTCTTTTCATGTTCAAGCAATTTTGCATACGAACTCATAAGAAATTGCAAGTATTTTATAAGAATAAAATTTAATAGTTATTCTACAAATCAGAGGTTGTGAACTTGGGATGCTATGGCTGCTTAACCTGCTATAAATATATTATATCTTTGTTATGAGCCTTTGTGGTTTATTAATATACTTCAAAAACCAAAAGTTAGTTTCTCTTGGATCACTTTGCCTATATAGGTTAAGTAAGATTGTTCCAACTCGGGATGCTATGGCTGCTTAACCCTACCATAAATATATTATATCTTGGTTTATTTATATAATTCAAAAACCAAAAATTAATTTCTCTTAGATCACTTTGCCTATATAGCTTAAGTAAGATTGTTCCAACTTCAGTCCTATGCCCCTTGTTCGTCTATTGCTGGAAGTTTTTTCTATTGAAAATTTTCCCTCTTATATCAACCAGACAGTAGCCCTAAAGCTTCTACCTTGTGACTTGTGTCACAACTAACAGGCATTATTGGGCCCTAGGTTGCGACTCTAATCAAAGAAAAGTGGAAGCTGGTTAAAATACCAATGGCCAAGCAACATTATCCACTATACCTTATAATAGCTCCATGCAGTCTGATCACCAGTCTTGTATGAAAGGGGGTCATCACTGCAAAATGCAAGCTTTGCTGTTGACAAATATATAACTCCCATTACGGGGCCAGCAGATGTGGACAGATAGCAAGCAAATGTCTTCAGAAGTTGCTCGTCAGGGACTGTCTCAAAATTTTTCTGAAAGATCTTCTCATAACCACCTTCAGCAATCACTTTTGCGCTCTGAGCAATTCTTCCTACAGCAGCATCAGCAAAACTGGGTCCTGTTTTCACTGGTTCAGGGAAACTTACATGCATTATTCTCTAAAACAGAGATAGCTCAGACAAACCCAATATAAAATTCAGCAATGGTTTTAATCCCGGAAATCACCATATGCTCACAAATTACAGATTAATCAAAATGCCACAAAACTTGGTGAAAATCCAGAGGCAAAAGCCATAACTCTATGATGACTATGATCCACATCCAATTAGATGCACACATGTTTATAATATTAATGGTTCTACTCCCATTACCAAAAACAACATGTTTCAAAGAACGATCACTTAGATCAAAGTTCAAAGTTAGAAGAGACTCTGTGAGGGTTACGTATACACTTGTAATCTGTGAAATACTTCGGAAAGAAAAAGCACCAAGAAAGCTAAACATCCAGGTTTTACCCCACCCTGAGTCTATAGGCTCAAACTAAAAGTATATAGACATTTCTTCGCCAACTAAGGTACACGCGACTTGGCTTTAACAAAGGAGGAGAAATACTCAGGCATACATCTTACATCTCTGCAAAATGCACTATAAACCAAGTATCTACCTTCCATGCACAAACCATTCGGACCAAAAGAAAAAAGAAAGATAAATACTAGGAAGGTTTCAGATACAGATTTCATGGAAATCCTAATTTAAGTATGAAAAGAAAAAAGAAAAACCCCCACTCCTGCCACAAAGAACATCTGAGCATATGATAATGTCAATCCACTACATTCCACATCCAAGTCGATAACAATCGCATACTAAACATCAGAAACACTATAAAATCAGCACATATTCTACAGGAATCGAATGCTTACAGTGTTGCCACATGTTGCCCGCAAGATCCTGACCCTTCTTGGTAGTCTCCACAGCCTTCTTTCCCCATTTTCCAAGAACACCTTTCACTGAATCCACCGTATCTAATCTCACAAAATAAAAAGCGACTTGCATCAATTTTCATTCCCAAATTCACCTTCGCCAAAATCAAAACCCTAACACACACATAACAAAACTCAACAGAATTCAAACGAGTATTGGACACTCACTCTTGACGGACGAAGAGGGAGGCGGCGCCGGATTGGTGACGTAAGGGTTGGACTCCAGCGGCATGGTGGTGGCGGCGTTGTCCGCGGGGATCGGCGGTGCCCGCGCCTCGGGGTGTACTTCGGGATTCGCGACCGACGGCGCTGACGGGACTGACGGCGATTCGGACTTTTCTGAGGCGATGGAGACGGAGGTCCAGGTTTCGGAGTGGGGAGGCGGAGCGACGTCGTTTGGATCGAGCTTAGGGTAAGGAGCGTAGTCTTGGGAGTGAGTAGGAGGCTTTGTGTCGCCGGCTACCTGATGCTGCTCACTCATATTCGTTTGGTTTTGTCTTAATCAAAACGACGACGGAGATTCCGAGAAGGACGATCAGAGTGGACAAATGGCCGATGAACCAGGTTTAGGGGAAGAAATGGGAGTTTTATTGTGGAGGCGGATCTGGAAGTTACCAAAGTAATACAGTAAAAGTTGGAGTCCACGGCAGTCAATAGTCCATATCATATTGGACTTTCAGCCCAAACCATAACCCTTGGGCTACCTTCTCATGGCCCAAAATGTAAAGTTGTTTTTTTCTTTTTTTGGTCCAATTATTCATTGTACTATATCCAACTGCACTTCAGGCCCAAATAGTATCCCCAGGCCCATCTCAGAAATGTTGGTTCCTACATCAAGAATCGTGGCATATCATAAAAATGATCGTCTTTATTTGGGATAAAACATATCGTTTTAAGGTAGTTAATTGAGACCCTATTAGTGTAATGAATCTTCATTGGAATAAACATAAGCCTATTACTTTTTAAGGTAGTTAATTGAGACGATATCATGTATGGCAGTATGGGCATAAACCACCACAGGTGGTCGAGTTAGTAAGAGCCTCCAGGTGTGGAACTCTCATATCCGGGTTCGAATCCCGCTGACGCTTATTGGAGTTAAATCTCAATATATTCTTGGTGGCCAGAGGGGAGGAAGCGTTCTGATAAGATCCCCCGAGCACGGATTAGTCTCTGGGCCTAGGAAACCTTTGAAGACACCGTGTGATTGAACAATCAAACAAAAAAAATCATGTATGGGCATATCTAACTAGCCTATTTCTCAACTTGGGACGTGGTTCATTTGAGGAAGCGAAAAGTAGTCGATGGCGACTCTAAAACCTAGACGACGCCGTTGAGCAATACTTAGTGGAGCCGAATCCAATCAGATTTTTCTTTAATAACAATTTTTCTAAACACAACCATATGTCTATCTTTCTCATGACTCAATATTTGATTATTAGAAAAGAGAGTTACATAGTTACAGAGAATGCAATGATGGTAAACAAGAATTACTCCGAACCACAAAGCTATTGCTTTCTTGCTTCTTCATTTCCTGAACTTGACAGCACAATTGCACAAAATATCTGTGTACGTGCTCCTGCTCCAATTTTCAGAACAAGCATATATTAGTTTCTGTCATTTACTTCTAGCTTAGCATAGGCTGCTCATTCATAGCTAAAAAGCCTATTGCCAAAAGTGCATCCCAAAGCTAATGTCATTCTGGTCCGACTCTACCACAACAACTTTTGAATTTGTGATAACCAGCTAAATCTATTGGAATTACTGGCCAATACAACGCTTAATTCCAAGACCACAGATAGCAAATAAGCACTACTAGCAACAGCTGTCTTGCAGTTTTCAATTTCAATATATTTTTCAGAGATCTTTCTTGGTTGGTTTCGTCAAGTCCAGTAAATAGCGGTAACTGCTTGATCATATGCTAGAAGATGTACTACACTAGCAAGTGGAGAAGACATCTTATCCGAGATGATATACTTCGTAGAGAAAGTCTTGGATCCTTGTGGATGTTGGGGTATCCGTCTACCGACCATAATCTAAGGATATTAATAATATACTCAAAACGGTTCACTCTAAGTCAGTCGAATCACTAACTTTATCCAACAATTGTCTTGTACAAAAATTCAAAAGACGTCTCTATTTTTTTTTCCAAATTACACTCGTGACAAAAACTAACAAATCTAATGAACCCACCGGCCTATGTAGGCTGTGTTTCGTACAGTACTACTATTACAATTTGTACTTTAGGAACGTTTGAATGTACTATATAGGTTCCAAATTATAAGTTCATGCTTGTAAAAAAATGTCATCTAGGCTTTAGGTATGATTACATTCTGATTTTAAGCTAAATCTGATTATCTGAAGATCTTTTTTCTTTTTCATTTTTTTTCCAGTGAAGTCACTTGTCTGTTTTAAATCTTTTTAACTTGTTGCAGCAGGGGCTGGAGCGCCTTCTCCACATGGGTTGTTTAGTAGTTGCCTCCTCTGTCCTTTAGCAATTAACATTATCCTTGATTTTTTTGGTGCAAAAGTTTTTATGAATTTCTGGATCTAAAAATGATGGGCTCCTATTTAAACAGATATCCTAAAATGCAAAATTAATTTAATAAATTAAAATAAAAAAGTTCACGTAGATCAAGATTGGCCCTGTTTGTTGTGCAGAATAGAAGAATTCAGTCTCTCAGAGAGTTACAATCTTCTTCATTTTGTGGCATCTTTTCTCGAAACGTTGCAATTACTAAAATATACATCGCAATTAGTTTCTTGTTTGCAAACTTCTCATCCGCCAACCAAACGAGTCTGTAGCATTTGTGAAACTATAGCTGAAGCTATTCATAACTCACTTGCAACAAAAGCAGTTGCAACATTTTGTTATAGTTGTAAATGTATTGTCACTTTGAGGAGCCTATATGGATCCACAAGTTGTGATGCCATTGCCTGACGAGAGAGAAAGATGAATGGTAGTACTGAACTGTCTCTAAACTCTGTTTTCAGATGAAAATGGGTATTCATTCAAGGTTAATTAAGGAGGCACAGAAATGACATAAGATAGTTTTCTCTTCTTCTTCTTCTTCTTCTTCTTAACAATCTTTTTGTCAAAGGTTTGAGTGAGATATGGTCTGGAAAATTATTGATGATGCTCCCGTGTTGCCTGAATGCCTGCCTAGAGGAACAAACTTTGAGTGACCAAGTCCAAATTGAATTAAGCTTAAAATTACAACTACATGAGATGATAAGTGATATAACAAGACAGTTAAAGTTATGGTATGTTAACATTTCTCATACATGTATTATTTTATGAAAATATTTATCACTTTGAAGACTCGTATTACAATTTTGAAGACTCATGTGATAATTAAAAAAAAGTCTTCATCATGGTAAATATGGTCCGTGTTAGAGTAAAGTAGGTAACTAGAAGAAGAAAAAAATCATCAATAAGATAAATAAGATCATTGTTAGAGTAATTAAGTCCTAAAGGTGGTAATTGTAGTATATTCTCATTTGAGTAAATAAATCTTAAAAATGACAATTGTATGTATGTCATATGTTAACATATTATATAATTTTCTTAACAAGACATGCTAAAAACACTAACATGAACTTTCAATTTGAATTTAAAAGATGATACTTAGGTTTAAATCAAGTGATTGGATAAGCCTTGCAGTGCAGCGTTACGAGTATACGTTTTCTAGATCCTTTGTTAAAGATCATGATTGAAGGAAAATCAATCAAATGAAAAATCGTTTAGTCAACAAATTACACTACTCATATTGTATTTTCAAACTTATTACGATGAATACTTTAAATAAGCTTGTAAATTAAATGTTCTGTTGCTAGTTTCTGTACTGAAAGTGCAACTGTCAACTAAATCTTCAAACTATCTCCATATTGATCCAATCCATCTTGATCCGAACATAGATTTATGCTTAGCTAGTAGTTAACCTAACCACTGTTAGTGTACAGAAGTCATATTTGGCTGCTTAGCACATGAGTTTTCTCAAAAAAAAAAAATTATATACAAAGATTGAGCCAAGATTATGCAATGACTTCTATCATTTTCTTTCTAATGTGACAAACTTGTTTCTTCTCCATTTGTCAACTGTAACCAGTAACCAACTTATCAGAATGGCCTAAAATTTGCATTATTTGACATTGCGTTTGAACCTCACATAATCATAAACATTGATCTTCAAACGCGCTGCTCTTGTACAAATACATCCAATTTCTTGATGGCCCATCAAGAGATCTTTTCGTGGTAATATCAACATCATAACATAAGAAAGGTTATATTGGTGAATCTAATATTGTGTAAACGTTATATATCAACAAAGAGATGCAAAATATATTTTCTATATATATAAGTGGTTTTACTTCTTTTATTTTGTTTGTTAAATTGGATCCCTATGTTTGATGAAATCGGGCTTAGAAATTTTGAACACACGAATTGGTCCTAGAATTTAGGATTTTGGGAGTTTAGTTTCATCAACTGAACTAGCTTGTAAGCATATGCTTCTATCAAGTATCAACACGCTTGTATGAATGTGCATGCATGTCAAATAAATACATTGATATATGTACAAAAATAATTCTGCACACGTAATTTCATATTTATTGTTATTGTACGTACAATTTTTGTGAATCCAATTATATTAAAAAAGATAACGGCCACAGAGAAAACTGATCGTCTCATGTGGTATCAATTGAAGCAACAAGAGCATATTACATTACTCTAGCTATGTGAAACACGAAACATGATCTTGGAACAAAATTGCAAGAATATAAACCGTTGGAAATGTTGTAGTAGTCCTCAAATCTCCTCAGTAAAGTGCCCATCAAAATTTTCTTCGTATCAATAAGTTATTGAGTAACCCCACTCACATCAGACTCCAAGACAACATAGAGAAACCTGGTAAATAAATCTTAACAAAACTAGAAAGAGATCACCATAATCTTATAATGTCACGAGGAGGAACGCTAGCAAAAGGAGTAACTTTGACCACATTCACATTCACTTCTATCAAACGAGGAAACGTTTTCCAATTACATTAAATTTTACTCTAAACTCTAAAAAGAGATATTAGCCAGGCCTTTTGACCAAAAAGAAAAACATGAGTAACTTAGCTAGTTTGTTCATAGAATGCTACCACAGATAGAGTAAAAGCATATAATTGTGACCGTGAAGTGTATCTCTTGGACTTAACCCAAAAGGAGAAATACCAACAACCAATAAAGCTGCCAGATTTAACTAAAAAGTAACTGTATCCGGAGCGTAAATTTTTCCAGGTATGAATCATATTCCCTACCCTAAAAAGTTGAAAGCCAACTCAGACTTTTTTTTTTTTGGCAAAAAAAATGCCAACTCAGACTTTGTTTGGCCAAGAGAAGAGAGAAAGTTGAAAAATAACAGAAGTCCCAGTAAAAAGGATTACCATTTTTACAGCTGCAAACAAAACTAAGATAAAAGAAAGGAAAAAAGAGGGTAGTGGGGAAGTTGCTCTGACGCGAATATAGTGCGCGTGCATGTGACGCCAAATGTAGTCTGCTAGTTTCGCCTTTGTCAGCTTTTTGCTCAAACATGGTCCAATGAAAAACAACTGTTTACTCCTTCTGGATTGGCCCGTCTTTTTAACCAGTATAGTCATATCTCCACTTTTCTTTTAGAAGAAACACCTCGCTATAATTCATTCAAATTCTCTGAATGTGTAAAAAAAAAAAATTTGAGAAAAAAAAATTGAAAATCATCTGCAAAGAGAATTATGTTACCAACAAATAGTGTACAATTTTTTTTTACTTTATTTTTTTTTGTTGTAATAATATACATTAATATTAAAAAGACGTTTCACATTAATATATATGTAAAATTATTCATGTTTTTTATACCACTCTTGACAAAATAAATTTCTGTAAAAGAAAGAATATTACATAAAACACTATATCAAAAAAAAAAATTTTCACAACAAAATAGTATGGCTTGAGTGGCATTGTATATATCTTATGCTACAGATGATTGGAGTTATTAAAGACTGTGTGACTTGTTCTAATAATTGAAAATGAGTTTTAGTAGTTGTAAATGACGAAAAGAGCCTATTTGTCAATTTTGATAAAGTTCTAACGAAAGTTGAAAGAGATTGAAACCGAATCCTGCTAAAAGGTTGATCTCTACACCTAAATTATTATATATAGTTTCAAACTATACTAAATGGACATAATAACCTGAAGAAATATAAAGTTCAGTTAGAAATTACATTGATGAGTCAATTGGACTCATCCCTCAACTAGATAAAACCATGTCTTCGGACAAACATGGGCATAATGTCCTTTGTGACCAAGATCTAAACTTTGGCGTGTAATAGGCAAGCTCTTATCATATATTTGGTGATGATAATACACTCATTTGAAAAAAAATAGTAAAATAATTTAACTGCTAACAGGCCTAACAGAAAAAAAAGAAAAAGTAGCTGCAAAATAGTAAAAACGATAAAAAGGAAATAATATAGAAAAAAAAAAGGAATAGAAAAGAAAAGGAAAAAGACAAGTTTTGTAAAGGCAAAAACCCCCAAATAATGGAGCAGAAGGTGTGGAGAGCCATTGGATAGTGCCAGACTGATAGAAAGAGAGTGTGTGTTTTTGTAACAAGGGAAGAGCATGGAGAATCCCAATGCTCAGAGACACTGAGAGACACAGACAGCACAGCCTACTGTTCACTCTCTTTCTCTCTCCCCCCATCTGTGAACCAATTAAAATAATCCCAACCCACATCTTCTCTCAGACTCTGCTAGCTCATATCACCCACCCCTCTCAATCTTCTTCTCTCTCTCTCTCTCTCTCTCTCTAATCAAACCCTCCCCCCCAAATCCAATTCACTGCTCAGAGCCCATGTCATGATCTGAGTTATAAAAAAAAACCCCAACGCAACAGCAGCAAAAGATTCGATTTTTGATTTTGGGATTTTTTTTTTCCTTTCTATTTCATCACCAAAACCCAAACCCAGATCAAAATCTAGAGACTAGTTTCGGTGTGGGATATGGGGGAGGACCCTTCATCGTCCCAAATGTCCGAAGACGACGACCGATCTCCGCCGTTGGATCCCATCTCCTCCAACAAAGCCCGCAACTGCTCCGGGTCGGGTTGCCCCAGCAGCAGCGGCGGCGGCACCGACTACATCATCCCTTACCCGGACCAAGTCCTCGAGAACGTTCTAGAAAACGTGCTCTGCTTCCTCACCGCCCGCCAAGACCGCAACGCCGCCTCATTGGTCTGCAAGTCATGGTACCGCGCCGAGGCCCTCACCCGATCCGAGCTCTTCATCGGCAACTGCTACGCCGTCTCGCCCCGCCGGGCCACGGCCCGGTTCACCCGGGTCCGGGCCGTGTCCATCAAGGGGAAGCCCAGGTTCGCCGACTTCAACCTCATGCCGGCCCATTGGGGCGCCCACTTCGGGCCCTGGGTCTCCGCCATGGCCAAGGCTTACCCTTGGCTCGAGAAAGTCTATCTCAAGCGCATGTCCGTCACCGACGACGATCTGGCTCTGCTGGCGGAGTCGTTCCCCGGGTTCAAGGACCTCGTTCTGGTTTGCTGTGATGGATTTGGGACCAGTGGCCTCGCTGTGGTCGCCAGTAAGTGCAGGTAGTTTGCTATTTCCTTTATCACTACTACTACTATTTTTTATTTATTTTTTTTACCCAAATTATAGTTTCTTAATTTGGCTCGGATTCAAATTCATTTGGCGTCTTGTTTAGTTTAAGCAATGGCTGATTAGATCCATGAAATGTGTATTAGGTCTGCAGTTTAAAGGTGATGCTTTAATTGGGTTTGTTTGGATCTGATTTGGTGTTTTTAGATCTATTATGGTTTTGGTGGTTTGTTTGGAAGTTAATGACTTTTTATCCTGATTAAGTATTTGAAGCTCGAAAGTAATGCTCTTTCCGTTTCGGGGTGAATGTCTATTGAGGGCCCTAGGATAATGTGAAATTGCAATGGGGGAAATCCGCTCATGAGGTTAATAATGTGTGTTTTGCAGACAGCTTAGGGTGCTTGATTTGATTGATTCTGAGGTTATCGACGACGATGTGGATTGGATATGTTGTTTTCCTGAGAGCCAAACCTGTCTGGAGTCTCTGATGTTTGATTGCGTAGAATGCCACGTAAATTTCGAGGCATTGGAGAGGCTGGTGATTAGGTCAACTTCCTTGAAGAAACTTAGGTTGAACCGCTATGTTTCAATTGGGCAGCTACACCGCTTGATGGTTAGAGCTCCACAGCTCACTCACCTAGGAACGGGCTCATTCAGTTCATCGGAGGGCAATGCTCAGGGGGATCAAGAACTGGATTGTGTCTCTGCTTTTGCTGCTTGCAAATCCATAGTCTGTCTATCTGGGTTCAAGGAGATATTTGTGGATCAGTTGCCTGCAATTTACCCCGTCTGTGCTAATCTGACCAATCTGAATTTCAGCTATGCAAATATCAGTGCAGAACAACTTAAACCAGTCATACGAAACTGCCACAAGCTCCAGACTTTCTGGGTATGTGTTCTGTCTCCTTATTTGTGAAACTGTAAGGAAATGTAGCTTTGAAGCTTACATTTGGTATCTAAATGCAGGTACTCGATTCAGTATGTGATGAAGGCCTTAAGGCAGTGGCTGCAACTTGCAAGGAACTGCGTGAACTTCGGGTCTTCCCAGTCGACCCTCGTGAAGATATTGAGGGTCCTGTGTCTGAGATTGGTTTCCAAGCCATTTCTGAGGGTTGTAGGAAACTGCAATCTATATTATACTTCTGCCAACGTATGACGAATGAAGCTGTGAAAGCCATGTCAAAGAACTGCCCAGATCTTGTGGTGTTTCGTCTGTGTATAATGGGGCGCCACCGGCCTGACCATGTTACTGGTGAGTCCATGGATGAAGGTTTTGGAGCAATAGTTATGAATTGTAAGAAGCTCACTCGCCTCGCTGTGTCTGGTTTACTGACTGATCAAGCTTTCAGTTATATTGGGCAATATGGAAAATTGGTTCGAACTCTCTCAGTTGCCTTTGCTGGTGACAGTGACATGGCTCTACAATATTTGCTTGAGGGCTGCCCTAAATTGCAGAAGCTTGAAATCCGGGACAGTCCATTTGGGGATTCAGCATTACGCTCTGGCTTGCATCACTATTACAACATGAGATTCCTTTGGATGTCATCATGCTTGTTAACTCGGCAAGGTTGTCGAGATATTGCTCGAGCACTGCCCCGCCTGGTTGTGGAAGTGATTAACAGTGATCAACAGGTGGAAACCGGTGAATATGTTGATATACTATACATGTACCGATCCCTTGATGGGCAAAGGGATGATATTCCAAAGTTTGTTGATATCCTGTAGACTTTGCAATTACAAGTTGTTAGAAGTTGTTTCAACTATTCTTATGGCGGCATTGGAGCAAGTGAACACATTTTACTGGCGGGAAGTATCCTGCGGGTGACTTTTATATGACCCGCTAGGTGTTCCAGCATCGCCAGATGAGCAAAGATGAGTAAACAACTTCTGGTCTTTATTGAGCTTAGCTTTTGCAATGGCAGTCAGATGCCACAGTTGCGAAGGCCATCAGATAAGCATTGCAGACCACATTTCTTCTTCTTTGGTTCTTCCGAGTTCTTTGGAGGATGGGGTGCTGATGCTGAGGATTAATGTCTGCGAGGTATTGGATTACCATCATCGAATGTTTGTATTGGTACACTTCTAAATTTCATGTTTGTTTTTGTTCCATATTCATTTGATCATAAACAACGGCCGCCAGAAGCGAAGGGAGGGTTTTCGAGCTGATCATGAAATTTTCACGTTCTCAAGCAAACCATACTGTTTATCTCTTCTTGAGCAAATCGGAAGTGGACAATCTGACAGGTGAAGATTTCCACATCCCTCGCCTGTGCCGCCAGTAGAGAAGTAAAGGGAAGAGAGCTTAGTCTGTTTATTTTGATTCAAATGGTAGTTTTAGTTTTTAAGCTGTAACTGGTGAGATCTAAGTGCCTTAGACTGATACATCGCTTTGTTTCTCTATCTCTCTTTTCCCAAGTGTTTGTTTCTTTCAGTTTCAGATGTGTTGTTGTAGCACCTGACTGTTGAATTTATTATTGTTA
This sequence comes from Rosa lucieae, assembly GCA_024704745.1. Classification (NCBI taxonomy): domain Eukaryota; kingdom Viridiplantae; phylum Streptophyta; class Magnoliopsida; order Rosales; family Rosaceae; genus Rosa; species Rosa lucieae. Next base: position 58,307,494 of record CM045498.1, read on the forward strand.
TTGTTAGCAAATGCAAATGTGAGATGGGTAATAAATGCCAAAATTTGCATGGACCATGTTGTACCATTGATTTATTTATTTTGTTGCTTAAATGTGGAATGATCAATTGACAGTGAGATTTCCATTAATGATGTTTGGAAAGTGTTTATACAAGTACACACCTTACAGGAGAACCTTCCTTCTCTGCCATAGAACGATACGAGTAAAATTCGTTAGTACTCTGGAGCACTATAGAACAATCGTTAGAACTGTGTTTTATTTTTTGACGGTTCTGCTTGCTTTTGAGTTGCATTATTGATGTTGATCCGACCTGTTTATGGTTAGGAGTAGGGCCTTTGTTTTGATGATTTGTCACACCCCCGTGATTGCGTTATAAAGCAGCCAAATCCAATGACTCGCCATCTCTCTGTCCATCTCTATCTCATTATTAGGAGAGAAAAAAAAATCCATCTGCCTTCTTTGTTGGTATTCCATCTATCTAGCTAGAATGCTAGATGGTAAAAGCTGACTTCTCTCAGCAAAGTGGGATCTGACTCTGCGTTTGAACAAGTGATTAAAGGACAAAGAGAAGCAAACATATATGAGAAAAGAAAAGAAAAAAGAAGTTGAGGGAAGCAAAAGCGTGACGTTACCTTCTTTTCCAGCTATTGAATCATGGAGTCTGAAGCTCCTGCTGAGTTTTTGGTTCTGATTTTGTGCCGATTTCCAAATGTGGTGGTAGACTAGCTTCATATAGTGGTAGAGCCCTTTAGTTGATGAAAAACCAGTTTTATTTAGATGAGCGACCAACTTTGATAAGTTAAACTGACCGTCAACGTTTCCGATGAAACTTCTAAACTCACACATGTAAGCGAAAAAATCAACTTTATAGATATTAGTAGGGATCCTATTTCGAAGTCATGAAGGGTGATCCAAAGTCGGATAAGTATAGGATAAAAGTGTGTTTGTGTTGCGCGTTTGTTCAATATATATGAATGATACGATACGATAAAAAAACATTGAGTTTTTCCGTACTTGCACATTGGCTTATCCACACTGCATATGGTGGTGGGATGGAATAGTCCCTTGGAGGATGACCTTTGCCGAAGAATGAAAGAATGATAGCCTTTGCTTTTTGATTCTATCATTCTCCTAAGTTTGCTTTTTAATTTTTCTTTTTCAGCAACCGTCCTTGTCCCCTGACTCCCTGAGAAACAAGTGAGGGAAAAAAAAAGAGAGAGAGAGAGAAAAAAAAAAAAAAAAGTGATGGGGACTCAACACAAGGACGAAAGAGTGACAAATCGATCAATCCAAGCCGTCCGATGCCCTTGTGAGAGACCTATTTCACCTACTGCATACATCATCCCATCATTTTATTTGATTAAAACTTCACCAAATTAAATGGTCCTGGATGAATAAGCTCACAACCCCCATTTGCTTAGCACATGCATTACTACAGTTTAGCGTTTTGCTAAGCACACACACTGGTGTTAACTAATAATTGCTGAGGGCCCACATAATTCGGATTCTATAATATCGTAAAATAATTATTGACTTAATTTAACTAAACTCATTATATATCGATTGTCGAAGCGACGTATGAAATTTTTAGTTCTGAGTTATAGTTTTTCTTTTATTATGTAGTTTAGGATATGGCATAGTGCTACATTATTTATATAGGTGAAGTTATTAGGTGGCGTCTCTTTCAAAAAAAAAATTGTTATCCAATTTCTAGAGCCTCTCTACCAATATATATACTCCTTTAAAAAAATAAAAAAAAGAGTGTATTCCACTAGACAAATTAGTTAGTTAAATTGTCTTCTCCATCAAAATTCAATTAAGCCAGCAGTGTTTCTTTTATGGGTTAAATACTACTTACTTCCTATACTTATAGGGTTTCATCGTTTCAGTCATTGACATTTGAATTTCACCTAAAAAGTCACTGAACTCCTAATTTCCTCCCATTTGGTCCCTACCGTCAAGCATTCGTCAACACTCTCATAGAGTCATTACATTCTTCATGTTGATTTTTTGAGACTATATAAATTATAAAATTAGAGCTTTGCTGAATAATTAAACTTTTTTAACCGCAACCAAAATCCATCTATTGATTTATCAATATCATAATGGCAGTTTGGTGCATCATAGGAGGAGGGTTGCAATTACGGTTTAGATCGAGCATATCACTACCAAATAAAAATTGGGAACAAAAAGTGTTCAATATTTCTCATAATCGACACTTTAAATAAATTAATTTAGATACTAAACAAAATTGAAACTAACGGCATCGGTATGTAAAATTTAGTGAAATGATCGGTGTTTCAATATTATTGGGTCATCCAATGTGATCATTGAGTATATGGGTCACGTGTCCGGCATGAGGACTTGCCGGGGATACATTTGTTATCTATTTGCCCATTAAAATATGAAAGGCTAGTGGAGTTGTAAACTTATAATCATGCATCTATTAACAATAATATATGACTGTTGCTGTTATTAAACAAATGGTCGGAAGGCAGAGAGCAGAAGCTACAATACAAACAACAAACTGAACCAACCAATGGCGGTAGTAGTGGTGGTGTTGTGGTGGTGCTGATGGTGGTGGAAAATAGGAAAGAAACCGAGTCGGTGAAGCCAAAAATGAAAAGGGTTTGGGTTTTCTGACAGCTTTTGTCTGTTAAGCACATTCATGGCTGAACTAAGCACGAGGTCAACCACTAAAGTATGCTCTTTCATCTTGCAATACATCACTTAATTAAACTAATTGATTAGTTTAATTTTCCCTATAATTTAAGGCTTTAAGCATACTTTTATTTTCTATAGTTTGCACTCTTTCCCATGCCAGCAATACTTTTGTTATTCATCATCGTCGTTTTATCGATGTATTTTTCTATAGTTTAAAGCGATTAGCCAAAGGTTTGCTAAGAAAAAAAGAATTAGCTAAAAGAATATGGGAGGATTCAGAGTACCCCGACGTGCAATTGCATCAATATAAATGGACGGTTGATTGCATTAAATACACTTTTTGTTTGTTAAAAAAAAAAAATTCAAACAGGAAGAGGCAAAGATGCCAGATCTGGACACTTCAGAACAGGAAGAGATTGCTCAGGATGAGTGTCTGGGTAACAAAGCCGAGAAGGGTGTAGTCAAGGTAATTTTATTTCGAAGAGCCCATAGAAGCTGGAAGAGAGTAAGCTTAGTGCCGAAAGGAACAAGCAACTCCTGAGCTACTAAAACAAGAACTCTTTCACTCGGGCTACTTTTCTTATCGGGCAAGTTGCCACCCGTTTGTTCAATACCCGAACTCTAGTAAGTAGCTTAATCTGTCGAGAAGAACCATCCCTACCGGATCGGACATGTAACCAGTCTTCTCCGCTTGAGAGGGAAAGACGGCTGCTCTGTGAACAACCCCTAGTTGCTGGTCGTTGGAATCGAGAAAGTTCCGTGGAGTTCATAATTGCATAAAAGGAATAAAAGTAGTGGCTGCGGCGCGTCGAGGCACTTCTTCGATGGTCCCCGTCCGCCCGGCCTGCCGGCCCGATCTGAAGAATTCATGGGTCGGCAGGCGGGCGAGACAGAATGGGCGGGCACTACATGAACTTTAAGCCACTGATAATTAAGGTTCCTCAATTTAGACAAATAATAGGACTAACAAACCCGACCCAATTATCAGACATGTAACCAGTCTTCTCTGCTTGAGAGGGAAAGATGGCTGCTCTTTGAACAACCCCTAGTTGCTGGTCATTGGAATCGAGAAAGTTCCGTGGAGTTCATAATTGCATAAAAGGAATCAAAGTAGCGGCTACGGTGCATCGAGGCACTTCTTTGATGGTCCCCGTCCGCCCGGCCCACTAGCCCGATCTGAAGAATTCATTGGTCGGCAGGCGGGCGAGACAGAATTGGCAAGCACTACATGAACTTTAAGCCACTGATAATTAAGGTTTAATAGGACTAACAAACCCGACCCAATTATTGTACCTGCTGTTAATAACACTGTTAACCTTATGGCATATTGTCATTATTTATTTTTCAAAGGGTAGTCTGGTATTCTCTCTCTCTCTCTCTCTCTCTCTAATCTCCTTTCCCTGCTTTCTGCAATCCAAGCAGAAATAGCTTGTGCTCATCCTCTGTCCATGGAACTCCTGATCAAGCAAATTCACACCAAAATTTCAACAACAAATCACTAATTCAAGATGCTTACTTAATGATCTGATCAGGATCGATCAACAATTACATGAATTTGGCACATGTAAAGCAATTGTTCACAGAAAATGCAAATTCTAAGCAATTGACTAATTGATCAGAGGAGATCATTTCTCTCGCTCCCTTTAATCCATCGTCATTCCTCGCTCCTTCTCTCTGCCTTCACCTACTCACTCTCCGTTTGCCCCCTCCTCGGTTTCTTCCCTCACAGGTCCCCTCTGACTGCCCACTACTCCGGCCTCAAGGTTAGGTCGGCTCTGTGACAGTTCAGAGAAGAAGAAGAAGAAGAATAAGAAGAAGAAGAAGAAGAATGGAGCTTGAGGACGCGCCTTTAAAGTTTAAACGACAAGGCAAAGTGATGTAGGACGAGAATGGGCCTGGTTTAGCCAGAAAACCATAAAATCAAAGAAGCGGCGTAGAATCAAGAAGAGTGATTGGAAAATAGGTAACTCACGCGTAATGAGATTATTAGCTGCTGGAATATTCAAGAAGATTTGGTTCTGGATCTTTCGAGTTACTCGTACAAAAAGTCAGGTTTTGATTGAGAACCAGATTTGATCAACTTTTGGCCAGAATGTCTGTTTGAGACGCATGATAGCTTTCTAGAACGGGAACGACGAGATCTTCAAGACTCACTTTTGTGAGCCCTAACAGATTTAAGCCAAAATATGTCGTTTTAATCATCCGATTCGGGATTTAATATTTTTAGGCTAGTTTACATTTGTTTTAGAATTCTCTTATTTTAGGTTTTTAGTTTCCATTTAAATTTGGATTTTTAGGATTTCTTGTTAGATTATGATTTTGGGTCTTGAATGCCTATATAAGCACCATCATATTTTGTATTAGAATCAGTTTATGATATCAAATTTAATAAAATGAGACATTTTTCTCAAATTCTCTGGTGGACTCCAGATTTATCTTTTTAGGGTTTATTGCTTATAAACCCAGGTTACTTCCGACTGCGTCAGGTGGTATCAGAGCAGGTCTTTCCTGTCTCTCTTATTTACCTCTATTATCCATGGGTGACGAACATAATGCCCCAATTACAAGAGCGGATTTGGATGCCCTTACCGCTCAGATGACTGCTCAAATTGCTGCCATGAACGCTCAAATGGAAGAATTTTGTGGGTTGTTGGAAGGAAAAAACAACAACAACAAATGTAACAGAGGCGGGGAAGGACAACGTGCTAGAGCTCCACGTGGTGGTGGAGGTGATATTAATCATGATTCTAAGGATCTCATGACCAAGACTGATATTCCTTACTTTTTTGGTCACATGAGCGTGGAGGATTTTCTGGATTGGCAGGTTAAAGTGGATAAATTCTTTGAGATCATGGAGGTTCTAGAACACAAGCAAGCTAAGATGGTTTCTCAGAAGCTGAAGAAAGATGCTGCTTATTGGTGGGATCAACTTCAGAGCTCTCGTCAGAGGCAAGGAAAAAAGAGTGTTCGGACATGGCGCAAGATGAAAGGTCTTCTTAATGAAAAATTTTTGCCTAGAGATTTTTCGATCAAGAATTACCCTCCTAAGGTTTTTGAGAAGAAGTTAAAGTCCAAAGAGTTTTCTTTGCCCGTTGAGATTAATAGTTTATTTGAAGAAAAGTCAGAAGAATTTCCTATGGAAGATGCTCCACAAGAAATCATCTGTCATGACCAAGAAGAGGTTAAAGATAAAATTGTTCATGTAGACATGGTTATTAATAATGAAGAAGTCTTGGAGCCTGAAATAAATCACTCAGAACCAGGTATCATTCAAGAATGCAACCTTGAGAGCCAAGACGAATCTACTAAGGTTGCGTATGAGAGCCAAAATGCATATGACAGACTCATTTTTGGCATTGGGTTCATGATTGTGCCATCAAAATTTGCAGAGGATCAGGCCAATAATCTACAGGTTCAATTGTCTAATTTTTTCTTGGGTCTTTTATCTACCTATTCTTGTTCTTTATTCAAGAGGAACTCGAGGGCAAGTTCTTTCATAGTAGAGGAGAATGATGTAGGACGAGAATGGGCCTGGTTTAGCCAGAAAACCATAAAAGCAAAGAAGTGGCGTAGAATCAAGAAGAGTGATTGGAAAATAGGTAACTCACACGTAATGATATTATTAGTTACTGGAATATTCAAGAAGATTTGGTTTTGGACATTTCGAGTTACTCGTACAAAAAGTCAGGTTTTGATTGAGAACCAGATTTGATCAACTTTTGGCCAGAATGTCCTTTTGAGACGCATGATACCTTTCTAGAATGGAAACGACGAGATCTTCAAGACTCACTTTAGTGAGCCCTAACGGATTTAAGCCAAAATATGTCGTTTTAATCATCCGATTCGGGATTTAATATTTTTAGGCTAGTTTACATTTGTTTTAGAATTTTTTTATTTTAGGTTTTTAGTTTCCTTTTAAATTTGGATTCTTTAGGATTTCTTGTTAGATTATGATTTTAGGTCTTGGATGCCTATATAAGCACCATCATGTTTTGTATTAGAATCAGTTTATGATATCAAATTTAATAAAATGAGAGATTTTTCTCAAATTCTCTGGTGGTCTCCAGATTTATCTTTTTAGGGTTTATTGCTTGTAAACCCAGGTTACTTCCGACTACGTCACAAAGAGAGGCCCAGAAGCCCAAACAAACTGTAGCTACCATTCCTCCAAGCCAGGTCGCCGTCAGCCTCTCCGGGTTGTGCCCCACGTCGCAACCACTGGCAGACCACTATAGGATCTGAGAACCCAGACCACACCCTGGACCGGCTGCCACAGGAAACTTCCTTGCCCAGAATACCGATGCATCTGAACCTAATTTCTCTCTCTCTCTCTCTCTCTCTCTCAGTTTGCAACTTCGATCCATGGTTTCCCGACCCATAAAATCAAATTGATAGCTTGGCTCAAATTGGAGATAAATAAGGGAAAAGGTTGAGTCTTTGAATCTCCAATGCGGTCTCGAGAAGACCCAAAAGAAGAAGCAGAAATTCAAGTCGTGCTTTTAGATGACAAGTGCTTCTGCCACCCACAGAGGTTTGGTTCGTGCAGTGGAACAACCCCAAGAAATTTTCTTTTCTTTTTATTTTGGGAAATTTTATTCACATATTGCTAAATACTAGATGCACATCCCTTACTTAATACACCACCTAATCACTTTTTTATTTTAACATTTTACTAGAAACACAACACTAAACTTCCTAAACTTCCCTCATTCACAATACACCATACCAATTCACTAAATACTCATCCCACTTCTTTATACCATCTTAACTCGAAAAGAAAAACAAAGGATTTTTTCCCGTATGCCCAGAAACACTCAGTATTTTGACCACTTGCACTAACAAGTTTGTATTGTGCCAATTTACACAAATCTTAAAGGAAAAGACTCATAAGGGTAGTCCTATGTTGACTTTTAGGTTTGAACTTTACTATTTCTTAGAAAGCCTTTTTCAAACTTTTGAGAAAAATAAAACCAGTTTTCAACATGTCCAAGTTTTTCACCTAACGGCAGTGGCGGATCCAGAAAAGTTTCTTAGGTAAGGCAAGATTCAAGGCAAACAAGAAAAATCCAGCCTAGGTAAGGCAAGATTCATCTAGTTTTGCCCTTTTCTGCTATGTTTTAGGTAGCTTCCTTCAGCCAACATATATAAATCAAGGTAGACAAAAAAAACTCAGTCTAGGCAAGTGCCCAAGCTGGCCTATATGTGGCTCCACCCCTGCCTAACGGTTACTTTAACAAGCGGAATAACTGCTGCTTGTTTCTATCCTAAGCATAGGAAAAATTTTGTTAGAAACAAAAAAATCTAATCTTAAAGCTGGTACAGGATATAGGAAGATATCATCATAACATAAATCAACATAAACTTGAAATATTGAGATATTGACGAGGTGGATGAGCAATTTGAAATTATTTATTTAAACATAATTACAGCTTAAGAATTCAGAGCCTCATTCTTAGATAAACAGCTAAAAGCTGTTTAGCTATCCATGAGTATGATTACAGTACTTACTTGAAAAAGAAAGCACACCACTTCACATTAGATAGGAAGGAAAGAGCATACTGCTACTATGGCTTTTTACTTCTTGAGAGAAGACTCTTCTGCTCAATTTTATGATGCCTTACAAACTGAAACTAAAGCTCCTTATATAGGGAGCATAACTCAAATTGGAATTCAAAACATCAAAATGTATAACACAACTCCATTATTTTCTGCTCTCGTGAGTGCTCAGGATGATTGAGGTCGATTGATGGAAAGCAGATTCTTTTAGGTGAAATTTTTTTCACCTTCATCTTTTTGAAAAGCAAAAACATATTTTGGAAAAAGCCAATGTTGCTTTCTACACTTGCTGCTTCACATGTTTTAATCTGTTTTAGAACTATGGCCAAGGATAAAAGAGTTGCTTTCCATCTTGGCTTTAGTTCTATTTTCCTCTACATCTGTATCTGCATATATTTTGTAGTGGTCGTCATTTTCAAGCTTTTCGATCCACTATAAACAGGCTAACGTGGAGTCGATTTTTTTTTTCTCTTGAGAGATAGAAAAAGGTCACTGCTAACTACTTCAGGGTGATCATAGGCATCGATTATGACTTTTTCTCCTGCTGCCAGGAATGTATTTTCAGTTTCTTCTTCGATGATCTTTTTTATATATTCCAGAAACATAGCTTTCATCCAAGGAATGTTAGAATTAGGTTGGACATTATATCCTACACATGCAGGCTAAAGATATCTTCCTTGGATAATTCTCACTTAATGATATGGAGAAATATACTCAACTTCACCATTTTTCTTTTGAATCCATTCTAGAGGAGTGGATCTGAACTTTACTCTAAGGATGCAGTCCTTTTTTCTAACATTCTTGACTATGTTGACAATGATGGGTGCTAGTCCTTTGAGATCATCATTGGTTTTAGTTAAGAGGTTATGGACGAAACCATTTTCAACAAGCCACAGCTTGTGTTCTTGAGGATGTTCACTCTGAACATTGACCACATATCTTCCAACATAAGGTCCAGGGATAATGAAGAGAGTTGGGGGAAGACATGAATCAGAATTATGACTTCCAATAAGGTTATGGAAGTCGAACCAATCTGATTCTTTTAGTGCTAAAACAAGAACTTTAGCACATTCAGGATTTTCAAGATACTGAATTTTTTCATTCTGGACAGCACTCTACTCTGTATTTTCATAAAATTCTTCAAACTGTGGTCTGACATTTTCATGGAGTTCTTCAGCTAGGGCAAACAAAGCTGGGAACATGAGTCCACTGTTTCTTTCCTAAAAAGCATATAAAAAGTTATCTGAAATAGGTTTATGATAGTATGCTAATCTCCTGCCAGTTCTAAACACAAGTTCTTCAAACGTTTTTAATTCATAATTAAAGACATTTATAACTCCAGATGGAGCTATTTTTCTTTTTGGCAAAGCAACCGCCTTAAACAGTTATGATGAGCCTTTACTGTCTGCCATTTGAGACAGGCTAGCCAATCCTTTACCCTGGGATTGATCAGTTGAGGCTAGTTCTTTTGGACCTAGCAAAAATCTTTTGAGGATTTGTTCTTTGGATTCCTCAGCATTTTCAGTTCTTTTCCTGTTCTTCTGTTTCTAGGATTGCGACCTTCATCGCCTTCTCTTTGGCTGAACATTGTCATTTCTCTGGTTAGGGCATCTGGAAGATAATTCTTGTTTCCTGCAATTAATTCAACATTATAATCATATTGGTTAAGAAATAATTGCCAATTTGCTGATCTTCCTCTATCAGCATCTTTATCAAGTTTAAAATTTTTAAAATTCTTTACTCTAGCAAAATCGGTGCATACAGTAAAGGGTTTTCCTAAAAAGCTGGAGAATTTAAAATTATTTTCTTGACAGCCAAGATTTCTTTTTCTCCTGTGGGATAATTTTGTTTTGCAAGGCTGAACTTGCCACTGCAAAATTTACAGATCTTTTTCATGTTAGTTCCAGGCGTTTTTGCCAGAACAACACCGGATCAGTAATTCTCACTAGCATCAGTTTGGAGTATGATTTCATCATTCTCGTCTGGCTGTTGTAGAGGAGGGAGATTCTTGCAGAGGGATTTTATCTGCTTCACAATTTTTTCATCATGTTCTATGAAGTTCCATTTTCTTTTGGAACTTGTTTTAGGGGATAACATTGCTGTTAATCCTGAGATTTTGGGAATGAAATCTCTTCCATAGTTGATGACTCATAAAAATCTCTCTAGACTTTTAGTGTCAGGAATTCTGTCTGAAAATTTTCAGATTTTCTCGAGGATGTGAGGTTGGAGTTTTATTACTCCATTCTTAATGTTTATACCAAGAAAATCAACTTCATCTAGGAAAAAAAAAAAAAAGACTTTCTTTTTTCCTAGGATGATTCCATGCTGAATTATCAACTTAACAACCTCGTGAAGGTGTTTCATGTGTTCTTCTCTGTTTTTGGAGAAGACGAGGATGACATCAATGTAGACGACACAGAATTCAGCAACATGTTTGAAGATGTCATCCATCTTTCTCTGGAAGATTGAAAGGGCTTGTTTTAGGCCAAAAGACATTACTAACCATTCGTAATGACCTTGCGATGTTCCAAATGCAGTGAGAAGAACACTATCTGGATGCATCTTGACTTGCCAAAAACCCGACTTTGCATCGAATTTTGAAAAGACTTTAGCTCCTTTAAGCTTATTGATCAAGACTCTTGCTTGAGCTATTTGATAATCATCTTTAACGGTCTTCTTGTTGACATCTCTGTAGTCAATCACCATTCTAGCTTTTCCTCTGACATTTTCTGCATGGTTTCTCATGTAGAACGCTTAAGCATGATGAGGGCTAGTAGAGGGTCGAATTAATCTCTTGTTCAGGAGATCTTCTTTATCTTTTCTGAATTCTTTTTTATCTTCCTCTTTATACTGAGGAATGGCTTTGACATGACATATAGTATTCATATAATGTAATCTTAATTCACATACCACTGGGTCTTTTTTCCAAAATTTCTGAGGGTCGACATCTATATTTTGTTCTAGCATTTTCTTGATTTTATCAAGAGTAGGAATTTTCTGAGACTCGAGCTTCTTTTGAAAGTGTTTGAGATTATGCTCATGGATGAAACTAGCTTCTTCATCTTCGATAAACAATTCTTTTTGTTGCTTAATTTGAAGCACAGGTTCAAATATGGGCTTATAGGGCTTATAATCACCACTATTTCGTTGCGATCTCTGATATTGAGTAGTAAAGTTTAGACCTACTACACTTTTTGCTTGGGTAAGTCTATCGGCCCAAAATATTCTGTCTCCTTTTCTGAAGCTCATAGCTTCTTCATCTTGAACTAATCTCTGTCGGAGAAGGAAATCATTTCCCAACAAGAAATCTGACCCTTGGCCTTCTGATTGCCAAAGAGTGTTGATGATAAATGTTCCTCCACCAATGGTGATGTGAACATCTCTAGCTACCTTTTTCATGGTTAAATGGCTTCCATCAAATTGGACACTAGTAGCAATTCTTTAATTATCTTCTTTCCAGAATTCCTTTGGAATTGTAAATCTTTTGCAACTGTAAATCCTGATCCATTATCTACAAATTCATGTAGATGATACTTTCTGTGATCAGGAAATTTCAATCCAATCTCCATGTAGTTACTGTATTTGCTAATAGAGATGATTTTTGATTGTTGAAGCTTGTTTTCTTGAGCATGTTCTTGTGGTATGAATGGTTTGCATTCTTTTGGATTGTTTTCTAGTTCAACAAGTTCTATGTTTTCATCTACTTGTTCCTCTCTTTTTTTTCTTCTTTTTGAGATGAAAAATAGTTGATGCTAGATCTAGAACTTCTGAATCTTTCTTTTCACATAAATATTCTTCATATTCTTGTTCTACTAATTGGTTGATAAGACCATTCTTTGTTTTTTTCTTGCTTCAACCATGAATCATTCTTTGTGGTAAGTCTTTTTTGACTCTTCACAAAACATAGGAAGGCCATCCTTTTCATGACATAGGCAGTAGTCACAAATGAATGTACCAGGGTTAACCTGATATGAAGACATTATTTTTTCTGTCTTACTTTCTTCCCAGTTTTGGACTTTAAGAGCATTCATATGTCTAGATTCTAAGTATTCTATTTCAGAATCTATGTCAAAGTCATATGAGGATTCCTCTTCAAACCAGGCAGAGTATACTGACCTGTCATCATCTTCTTCATCAGAATAAGCTATTCATAGCCTTTCATATTTGCTATTTCTACTATAGGCTCATATTCTTCAAATAGAGTTTTTGTAGATCTTTTACTTTTTTCTGGACATTCATTGGCATAATGCCTTTCAGCTTTACACAACTAGCATCTGCACGCTTTCTTTTGAGGTTTATTCTAATGGTTATTTTAGGGATTCTTCTTTTTCTTGAAGAATTTCTTTTTTTGGATCTCCTTCTGGTTTCTTGAAGTTGGAGCTTTTCTTACACTTCCAATCCCTTTTGCCTTCATTCTTTCTAAACCGTTTTGAGTAATTTTTTTTTCTTATGGAACTTGGATTCATGACATCCCCAGTTGGTAGGCATATCCAATATTCCATAACAGAAGTTTTCAACTCATTTCAGTTGTTTCTTGGCCATTTTGGCTCTAAGATTTTCTTTGCATTGTTCTTTTAGTAATTGCCTGATTCTGTCTACAATTCCTCCAACTGAAAATCTTTCAATTGGTTTTTCAGCTATGCTTTCTCTTACAGCTGTTCTCCAGAGTTCAGGAAGTTTCCTGTGTAACAGGTTCACTAGATCAGCGTTTTGTGATTGGCACCTAGGCATATTGTTACAGTTTTCCCTTTTCTCTGATGATGAAGTTTTGGAATTGGAGCTTTCTCCGTCTTCCATTTCGATATCTTAATAAGGAATGACTTTTCTTACCTTTCCTGTTTTGAAAATTTTCATTTCTTCTATTAGTTGTTCTAATCGTTCAGTATTTTTGTAAGATTCTGCTTCATAATAGAGTTCATAGAGCTTTTTTGCTCTAAGCATATTTACTGGTCTATTTAGATCAGCCTCTAGTTCTTCTTCAGTGATAGGATTAGTTGGTTCTTCTACAACAAATTTGGTGCCAGTAGTACTTGCTTCTCTAGTACTGTTGCATCTTCTGAAATTTCTGTTTGTCCTGATATTCTCATGACCGATATCACTTCTTTTGTGATCATCAAATTTTAGACCGATATCTCCAGTCTTTCTACTTTCATTGATTGTCACTTTAGCACTTTCTAGTGGTTTCTTTGGACCAGATAATTTTCATTCAATAGAGAAAGTTACTTCATTCCATGTAACTTTGTGAATTTGTTGTGAATAGTTCTTTTGACTGGTGAGAAATCCAGTAGTAAGACCTGGGATAGTTGATATCCTTGTCTTAGGTTCTACTGTGGTACTCATCAGTTTATAGTATATTCTGTATACTATTACAAGTTCTTGCATATTTTCTTTCATGGTTATGCCATCTTTCTTGACTCTCAGTCTCAGACAATGAACATCATCTTTCAAGCTTGTTGAGAAGTTTGGGAAATAGTTGAAATATGCCACTTGATTGCATAAAGATGCTTCAAGTGTTCCCAACAGACTAGCTTGAAAATCTATTAGTCTATTGTCTTGTAAGACACATAGAACTGAACAGTTTATACTTTCTCGGGCAAGTAATTTTATGCCTACTTGGACTGCTTCAATATGCATAAATTGATAATTTTTGTCTTTGCTCTGGCAACTTCTTGAGGAGTGATCATTAAAAGATTTCTTTCTCCTGTTGTGGAAGGAGTTGTAAATTTCAATAATTTGAAATGATGGCTGTCCATCAATTTAAACTTTCCCCTTTTATAGATTTGTTTGAAGTCTAATTTTAAAATTGCAGAGTTTTTTACCTCTTGTTCTATTTCATTGTATTCAAATTCTTCAGCATTTAGGAGTTGTACTCCTTTCTTTTTTTCCAAAGATGCTCATCATCTTGACATCTCTTGCTACCAAGTGCTTTGGTTTTTCATACCTGATACTAGTTAGGCTAGTAGAAGGTTCTAGAAAAATCATGCTTGGAGTAGGATTCTTCTCAGACTTTTTTAAGGGTTTAAATCCATTAGATTTCTTGGATTCTTGGATTCAACTGGAGGCTTTTTCTTATCCTTCAGTAAATTTTTCATAGAATCCAGCATTTCTTGCTATTCACTGATTTTTTTGCCAACACTTGTTAGCTGTTCTTCTTCCCTTTTAGGAAATTTTTTGACATAATCTATTTTGTACTCCAATTTTTCTAATTGGGAGATTATATCTGGTACTTTTTCTAGATCATCTTGACATCTAGATAATTCTTTTATCAGATTCTGATGAGAATCATCAGAAGATTTTAAAAGAGAATTCGACTTCTCTAATGTCAATTCAGACACTGTCCCCATTGGGGATTCCCTTTTGAGCTTTTTCAACAAGCTCTTATACCATTAGATTGCGTATCTAACCGGTACTCAAATAATCAAGAGGTTTTTTTCCTCTTCAAGAGTGTCTTTCAGATCTCTAATATTTTTTTCAACGTTATCAATTCTCTTTTGAATTATGAAGATAATACCCCAGTAATCAGGAGTTTCTCTTTTAAGCCTTGATCTATAATCTTTTAATTTTCTCAACTTTTCTCTTTCTTCAGCTAACTCTTTGCTGGTTATTTTGCAAATAGCAATTAAATCTAATCTGGAAAGGATAGAAATTATGAATAGTGAAAATTAACTGTTTACCTTCAAATATAGGGGATGAATTTTAACTATAATTGCTATCTAAAC